>QVAJ01000703.1:77911-97875 GCA_003546035.1 Mixornis gularis | reverse complement strand
TGCAGGCACAGCGGCACAGCCTGCTCAGAGCCCGCAGTGCCCGCCTGAAGCGGGAGGGACGTTGGCTGCCGACAGCCTGAGCCCTGCTGAGGCCGTGGCTTCCCTCTGGCAGCCTGAGGCCTACCCTGGCACCTGCTGAAAGGCCTGTGCCCTTTTTGGTTTGAGCCTGTCTTAGAATTCTGATGCTTTGGTGTCTCTCTCTTTCTGCCATGGCACTGTGTGTCTTGTCTTCCCTTTTGGATAGCTCTTGGTCACTTCCTGCTCAGGACTGGTCATGGACTCTATAATTTTTCCCTTTCTTCTGCTCTTGGTTGAGAGTCCCTTATATACGAGTATTAAATGTAATTTTCAAATCTCCACCATTGGGCCTGGAACTGAACTTTTTTGGCAGAAAGACATAAATGTTATTGTTCCAATATCCTACTAAGCAGAAGGATTTGGGAGAATAAGCTTTAGCAAGTGTTTTATGAGGCATAACATCTATCAATGTGCTGAAGTGAACTTCATGAAGAGAGACAATTTTGTTGTGGTGATTCTTCCCTCATTAAACTGACTTCATTGTTGTTTCACTGCCTGAATACTTACTTCCTTCTTTACAAGTTTGTGTTATTTATAGCTGCGTTCATTTTTTTAACCAGATGAATACTTCAGGTATTCAGGTATTCTACTGAGTTAGTCTTTATTTTGTATTTCTGCCTTATAAAATTACTCYAAAGGTGAACAGAGTATAACTGGAGTGGTGGTGTGGTCTCACAGAAGGAAACACTTTAATAGAGATTCCAATCGTAAGTGATTTGCTTGGGAGAAGCTCATTTAGAAAAGAGACCTCCATCTTGATTCTTAGGTAGCTCAGAGCCAAAAAAAAAAATCCAAAGCATGTATCCATTGGACTACATGAGATGCTGCTAAATATGGGGTTTAATTCTATGATATGTAGAAGCCCTGTTTTAGGATACAACATCAAGGTGCTATTTCCTCTTAATAGCTCTCACTGCTTGGAGGATTTTCTTTATAATGTCTGAATTTCCTCTTTCTTAATATTTTACATGTAAATTTAACTATTTTTTTCTGATATTAATGAAATAAATTGGTCTTAGATAATTTGAGCTAAAAGGCTAAATTTTCTTACYCAAATAATATTGTTACTTAGTTCTTAATCAATTAATGAGTCTCTAAAAGTCTTCTTACATTACTTTAGAATGTCCTTTTTAAACTTCCTTAGGATCTGTTTCCAATGTAAAAAACAAAAAGGATTTTTCCTCACCTAAATTTTYTTTTTTTCTTCCCATCAGCCTTCTGTTTTCAGTTTCTAATCAGCTTTCTGGAAGCTCCTGTAAGCACACACGATCACTAGGTGGTGATGTTCTGCCAAAGAAAAGCTTAAAATGTGAGAACTACAGATTCATAAAGAAGGAACGAAAAAGTCTGGAAAATGTAGAGATTACAATTGTTTAGTTAATGTAGCTTCTCTTTACAGCTTTGCAAAATTTGTAAGTTCATGGGAAAAACCCCCTCTTTTCTGGTTGATTTCTTTCAAACTGATTAATTGTTTGTTATGGACCTTGACTTGAGTAGTGGCCTTGTACATGGATAATTACATCTTCCATCACCAGGCAGTTAACACTACTGCTATAAAGATCTTGGGAAGGCTGGTGGCACCTGATACTGCTTTTTCAAATCTGAAGTTTAAAAATATGTCTGGAGTCGATATACAGAAGGTGTAAATAAGGTGCTGAAGTTGACGTGTAGTTACGAGACATTTCTGCTTTCATAAATGTATTTGYTTTGGTTTATGTTTTCCTAATCTATAAGGAGGTACAAAAGTGTTTCTTAAAACCAGGATGGTCCTCCCTTAAATACAGGATAATTGTTGCTTATGTCACAGGCAATAGTGTGCTGGGTACTGGAACTTTCAAAAGAATCATCTTTTCATAATTTTGAAACAGATGTTAAAACTTCATTTTTTTCCCCAAATATCCAATTTCTTATTATTTCCAAAAATTTTGACCAGATGGGTAGAATTTGCCTTTCCAAAGTATAAATGAAATCTTGGTCATTACTTCTGTGTTAAAGAGAAGTTGAAAAGATGTATTTAGCTCTTTTCTCTCTGGTGGTTGCTGCTTGCCACTTGTGTTATGAAACTTGCAAGAATACAGAGCACCTGTATGCTGACATAAGTGAATTGAGTCCTATCTGCCTTTTGATATGTGCTTCTCTGTAGCATGACTCTCCTTTCTCAGAAAATACAAATACTTTCTCTAGAGTGGCTGCCATTCCTACTTCTGCAAAGTTATTTGTCTTTACAATCTCACTAATGTAGATTAAGAAGGAGCAGATACACACTGGAAGCTATGAAATAATACAAGAATCTTCTGGATAGTCATCCTTRCTCTTGTGGGTTATCAAGAATTTTAATCTATGAGCACAATATTTTGGACTGGATAGGCACAAGGGGAAAGAAATAGTCTCCTAAGGCCACAGCAACCTGTTTAGAAGTTCCTATATATTTTTGAGAATTGTGCATGTGTGAAATGGTAAACCAAAATTTTCCACCCAGATCCTATTCCTCCCAATTACATTCCAAAGCTAGTTTCTGAGGTCTCATTAAATAAAAATAAAACCAGAAATTTAATTTCCCTCCCCTGCTTCTTCACTTAAAATGCTTTCTAAGAAAGCATTTTTAGGGGCAGTGAACAACAAATACCCAAAGAACTTATGGCTACCCACCAACTCAAAAGCCACACAGTCAGTAATGAAATGCAGACAGCAGAGGAGGGAGAGGAAAAGGCATTGGAAGGTAGATGCAAAAAGCTTTTCCAAGTCTAGTGATGTCTGTGAGGCTTGTGGGGTAAAAATAAAGTAAAGCATTTTTATACCAGCAGAGTAAATGTCTGGTGCAAATGCAACTCATTCTGACTAACAAGTCAATACAGTTTATTTCATTTGTGGTAGTAGTAACAAGCTGTGTCAGCATAAGCAGTCTTGCTGTGTAAGCTGTATTGGTCCTGTGGGGGTTCATTAACTTTWTCTGCTGTAGACCAGGCCTTTTAGAGGAGCTTCTTGCTTAATTACTGGCAACAGAAAAAAATGAGAGAGACATCAATGACTTCAAATTTTCATCTGATTAATAAGTTCTACATTCATCCTTTTGAAATGTCATGACTATTCTAGCATTGCTGTAGATACTGATGACACCTCCTGATATGGAGGTGGCTTTTAGGCAAAAATGAAACCACATTATGATCGTTTGCTTTCTTGCTTTTACACAGCAGAAAACATGCACCCAGTGAGCAGTTCCACAGCTCTTACTGCCACATCTGAAAGCTTTTGTCTGTTTTATGCCATGTATAATCATGCTGCAAAAGGAAGACTTTTCCGGAGTGGAAAATACCAAAATTCTATTACTGATCATACCTTGAAGACAAGAATGCTGTTAGAAAGGCAAAACCRTCCCAACTCTATATTATTGAAATCTTGAGAAACTGCTGGACAACCAACAGGATGCTGTGGAATTAAATTAGGAGACTACTATAAAGATGCCTCTGTTTATTATACATATTTTTAATTTAATGGTCTCATTTTAGAGCTAAGTGCAAAGTTGTAACTAACAGGATAGGAGGAAGCTTGTTCATCAGCTTACTTGGGTTTATCAGGTCCAGAGGATGGTCCTTAGTATTGCTGATGAGAGGAGCACTTAGCAGGACTCTCTGCAGGTTATCCAGCACATTTTTTCRTTTGACCAGGAATATTTAATAAGAAAGGGAAGCAGCATATTCTAGCACATGCCCCTTGCAATGAAACATTTTTCAATACACAGGCTCTGACATTTAATCCTTTGAAAAGCTAATAACCTCTGAAATGTCCTCATTCATAAGGAAAATCTGTTCAATTTTCTGAAAAAAAMCCCCAAAAATAGGTTTTCAGCTATGCTTTCCATATTAAATATTAGGATTTGGTTGAGAAAACAGGATTCATATTTATATTTGAAATTTGTGTTTCCTCTGTAAATGTCTCAATTCTGTAATACCATTTGAGTGTTACATATTTTTAAAGCTGCTACTTAGGAACTGCAGACTCCACATCTGGAAAAAATGTACATCATCTGTAATAGTGATAATCTTTTAGGTTAATTTTGTTTACCCCGACAGAAAGCCAATTTTTAATATATTTAATTATGCCACACTTTTTCTTTTATTGTTGAGCATTAAAAAAAGCGCCACAATTTAAGCTTTGAGGCTCCTGCTTGTACCCTCAGTAAAAAAGCTCTKCTTCTCTTGTAGGCAATCATGGTAGATCTCAGTAGCGGCAATATTCTTTGGGTTATATTGCAAAGTAATAAAATGCTGAAGCCTGTTGGTGATGCATTCAGAATGGCATCCATTCTTTCAACATTTAACTGATCCTACTGTTGAGTGAAAGGAGAYTTTGGGCATTTAGTTAACTTGTGGAACTGGAAACAGACACCAACAGCACTCTAATGCCAGGGCCGTGCACAGGTAACTGCTTTTGCTTTAGTATTTTCAGGCAATGTGGGGTAAAATTACCACCAAAAAATCAGTCATAAAGTGATTTTTCTCCTGCTGTGTGAATAGTGGAATTAGCATGACATTATTTTACTTAGTTTTTTTCATTTGGAAGATTATCATTCACGAACGCCCCTAGAGATGTCTGTGCAGTTAGGCCATTCTGGTTATGCCAATCCCAGCTCCAACAAAGCTGTTGTGGGGAGCCTGTGTGTGCAGGGTGGTTCTGGAATACCTGGTTGCATAAGGCAGAACTGTGCTTACAGCAGAGCTCTCTGGCTGCAGCAGGAGAATGAAATCAGCATCAAGTCCTTTAACTTATTGAAACCCACAAATACAAGGAGGGGGTAGAATAGATTCTTTGCTGACTGGGAACAGAAACCTTGTACTACAATTTACAGTGGACAGATTATGCATTTGAGAGGGGCATTCTCTTCGGGTTCAGGATGAATATGCCTCTTAATTTCATACCTTTTTGTGTGATCGTGATCAGGTGGTGGTGCCCCTCTGCCCTTTGATACTTCAGAACTTTGAACTGGTGATAGAAAGATAAAGAGTTCTGCACATCAAAAACTGTCTGTTGTCTACTGTGTTTTGCACAGCTAATCAAGGTAATTACTAGAGGAGTTTTAAGGATTATGGCCATCTGGATATATAGCAAAAATAAATGGAGAAGAGTTAAGGTTACTCAGCTGTAATGAGATAGCATTTTGTAAGCATTTTTTTTTTTTAATAAGCTGTGCTGGTTTGAAGGTAAGCCAGCAGGAGAAGTTAACCCCACACAAATACCTTGCAAGAGATTTTAAGTCAAAGTTACAATTTAATAGAAAGATTACCATAAATGCAATGAATACAGAAAACTGGCTTAAAACCACATAGTGCAACCTGGCCTCTGTTAGTCCGGGTGGTTGTCTCGGCCCAACTGAGAAATAGTTGCAGTGCTGTCGAGAGATGATTGCAGTCTTGTCAAAAGAGGTGGTCCTGGGGAAAGTCTGGTCCCACTCCAGATGTCCAGTGGTGGTGGTGGTGTCCTCTGCCACAGATTATATACAGGCAGGAATGTTCAGTACCTCCCCCAGGGMGGGCATTTTCACAGTAAACTGATGTAATTCTATGAGTCATRGGATATTCTGGGGAGACCTTGGTGGCCCATTGGCAGACATGATCCCCCTTAGGCTGTGTGCATTTATCATGTGAAGACGAAGAGAGCACTACACCCAGCTCATACGTGGGATGTGCATGGGACAGCTACTGCAAATGGCCCACTACTAACAGTTCATCAGGAATAATGTAGATAGGTGTGAAATACATATGTTGGCTACACACGTATTGGCACTGCTTCTCCTGTAACAGAAAATAGCAAAATGTTTTACAAGGAGAAACTGGTATTGGTTAGATCATGGAGTGCATCTCACATTTTCACCCTCATTTCATAGAGGAAAAAGACTTCTAATTTTGTTTTCTTTAGTTGTGAGTGTAAGCTCTGTATTACCCTCTGGCCAGTAGCTAAGAGTTAAGGTAGGTGACAGTGAAGGCCTTTTCATCAGGAAACCTATGTCCTGTCTGCATAGCAACAAGTCTTGTGGAGAAAAATGTGAATAAATTTGGAGCAATGAGGGGTTTTCTCCCTAAAATGTACAAAACCTCTACTTACTATGGAATAAGTTTTGTTGAAGGTTTGGAACAGAGAGAAGCACTCAAGTATTTTGTGTATATTGCTATCAAATTGAAAAATTGCTGTTGCCCTGCCTTCCATAGCTATGCCATGTAGAACAGCAGAGCTTTTGCCTTCTGATAGCAGGACATTGATGTTAGTGAGGCTTCTTTCCACACTGAATTGCTTCTCTGGAGGTGATGTTTTCCAGTTAGAGGTGATGCCTGTGATACTTGATGTAGTGATCAAACCCGTATTGACCATACACCCTATTTCTTCCATCTAGTGCTTTACCTCCATGAAAGCTGGCCAGTCTGCTCCAGACTAAACCACAGCAAAGCAGTYCTTGCAGGATGATGATGTATAGAGGTGCTGCTTGCAAACAAAAAAAATTATCAGGATCTGGATTACTTTACTGTATTGCAAAGTAGATTAAATAATTCAGAACAACTTTTATGAATTAGCAATGTTCAAGTAGTAGTGTTGCTTAATCTCTCCCTTTTGGCTCTTGTAGATTAGACTACAGATTTTGTTTGTGTTCTGCTTCAGGTAATTTTCAAAACACTCATTATTTCTGTGTTCTACTATTAATAGCCAACAAAATAAACAATTGCAGGAAATTGTGTTATAGTGTTTGGTATGGGTACCAAATAAAATCAATCTCCTTTTGTAATATTTAGTGACTGTTACTTTGGGAGTCTCAAAAACTCCATCTCAACGAGCTGTAAGCTATCAGTGATGTGTGTTCTGCTTGCTGTTTATCAGTTATTGCCGTTAGCAAAGCTGGGTCATGTTCCCTTTGTGTCCAAACCTTATGACTTAAAAGTAAAATTTGGAATCAAGCTGCAGTAAAAATGTGGAACTGTAATTGAACATATCCAGGCAGTGCTAGTCTGCTTAGTATTCAAAGTACGGTGTCTTTTGGCCTTCTCATTTTATTCGTATAAATTTCTTTCCTTACTTCCCTGTTAACTATTAGTGATCTGAAGGTTCCCAGCTGAGCGTTTCCCCRTATCTCCAAACTTAATCACATTAGGGAGGAATCCACAAAGCTGTGTGCCCACAACAGACTTTAGTGGTTTTGGCAYAATGAGGAGAAAATAAAAGAAATTGAAGGATTTGTTTCCCTCTGTTTGTATGCACCAAGATATGGGACACATTTTCACCATCTTCTCAAGGGAACATGAAGGAACAAAAAGACAACAGAGTTTGCCTTGTTGTTGTAGYTGTGGAACTACAGCTAATGCAGAATGATGGGAGTTGAAAGGTGGTCCCTGAAATATGCTTGTGATTTCTTAGGGACTCCATAGATACTAAGGTTACCGGCATATGCTCTTTTCCCACCTTGGCAGGACTGACCCAAATGTCAGTTTTTTGTGGAAGTAAATAGACTGAAAAAGATGGGAAAAGGAAAAGGAAGGGACAGGGAAATGTGCTGGAGAGAAAGGGAAGGTGGAGATCTGGCTGCTGCAGGAATTCACAGGGGAATTTTTATGTAAGGTATTTGACAGTGAGGRTGGCAGACTTACAGCCACCAGCATTCTTGTAACCTGAAAAGCTTTTGTGTTTTGTTTTAGAGACTTTTGTATTAATTGGAGACTTTTAATTTTTCTCAATGCAGGTGGGTACCTTAGTGACACATAAATACCTACCCAAAACATAAGCTTTCATAAGCTTTCAGCTTTACTGGGACTTCCAGCCCTTTGTGATACCACCAGGCAAATTTGCAAGGTGAGAGCACAGCCCCCAGCAACTCTCTGTTCCCCTAGTCAAGAAGAATTTATAAACAAGGCAACTGACATGGTGAGAAGAGAATGTCAGGACATCAGATTGCTTTTCCTGAATCCTGGCTCTTTGAGGCTGATTCCAACAAAGTGATTATTTATGTATGTCTGCAGCATGATTGGCATTTCTTCTTGTGAAACCTCAGGAGGTGCAAGTCATAATAAGTGTGAGTAACAGAACAGAATTATGAAAGAAGCCAAAAATATTTCACAGGGGTGCCAGGAAATATTTTTTAAAATATAGGATACATTTTCTGTAGGAGACTGAAAATACTTTAGTATTTGGGATAATAAATTCTTTTCATACTTTAATGCATTGCTTGACAACCAGATAGCTTTGCCCTCAGATAGCTTGGAAATTATCCAGAGGAATYAAAATAATCTTACAAATTCTCATTTATTCATGAGCCTTTAATTTGGGTGATTCCCTCTGCCACTCCCCTTCTTTCAGTCTATGGGACATGAAACTGTTCAAGGTTTTATATTGCAGTGAACAGTATCACCAAGAAACAGACAATTGATAAGAGGTTGCCTGGGAAACCCTGCACCCATTGATTTTCATTTTGCTGCATTATGTGCTTGTAGCGGTAACTATTTTCAGCCAAAAAATTTCCCCAAGAATTCTTCCCGTGGTATCACCATGCAGTGATGGGGAAATTACCTTTTATTTTCTAGAGATTTAATCTTAGTTTCTCATTTGATTTTTGATCCTCTCTAACAACKGGGGTGTTTTGTGTGTGTGTGGAGGTTTTTTTGGAAACTACTTGCAGCAATAGAAATTCTGCTTGAGAAAGCAATATGGAAATAAACTGCTTTAAATGCAGCTCACGTACAAAACATTGTCTCTCTGCCAATGGAAAAACCCCACCAGCTCTCGAGAGAGCCCTGCTCTGATCAGTCTGAGTAGATTATTCCTTCAGCTTTAATAATTCAAACTCCCTGTCTGCCTTACAGGGAGTTTTCCTCTTGCCTGGAAGACATATGATGCTGACTTGGGAGATCCCCAGTCTGCTGCTCGTATTTTTAATGATAGGCTTGTTCTTGACACTATCTTCTTAAGGAAAAGAAAATTCTTTTTAGTAAGAAAATTTGTATGGAATCTAAGAGATTTACATGGACTTTCACTGTCCAGTTACTTGGGATTTTTCCCCCCAAGTAATAAGAAAAAATCAAGGTTAAATATTTAGCYTATGCTAACAGTAGAAGACTAATCAAAATCATGATTAGCCTGTTTCACCTGACTTGATWCTGTGATCCTCTTGGTATCCTCATACCCATTGTGTGCCCAAAGAATTTTCTTGATACAACATTTGATGCTAGGGTACTAATACAGAAATAAATGAAAGCCTGATTCCATGTCCTGCATGTCCACTACGCAATTTGCTGAGTTCTCTGTGTGTGTGTTCCTCTGGTGGTATTGGCAATACTTTGCTGACTTTATTGCTGCAASGTTTTAGCTCTGAACACTACAGTACTAATGGTGAAATCCCAGGAACCCTGGCAATCTACCTGTGGCCTCTGCTCTTCTGTTGGGATGGGTCTCTCCAGCCTGGCTRAGATGAGTACGGTCAGTCAATGTGTCTGTGAGAAGTGGCCATTAGCCATGTCCACAGCATCCTTCCCTCTAGAAGGCAATTAAGTCTGACAGACAAATATGGTCAAAGTAGGAAAAAAAGGTAGTGGTAGAGTTGGTGGAGGAGCTCTTCATCCATCAAACACTGATTTTGGTAGATCACTGTCCTGCTGGAACTGCCTTAGAGGGAGAGGTTTTCCAGAGCTTGAGTGCAGCATTGGCACACTGYCTCCTGGTGCAGTCCATGTATGCTTTGTGCAGGCTGTTTCCACCTGGCCACAGGAGGGGTGGCTGAATCTGCACAACACCTGAATGTTAACAGCGGGCCTTGAAAGTGTGGGGCAGGAGTGAGCAACTGCACTCTGTGCTCACACGGATTTTCCTCACCTGCCTCGCTCACAGAGCAGCAATAGAGCAGTTCAGCTTGCAAAGCAGCCTCTGATGGTGGGGCAGGGAAATGGGGTCAGCCGAGGTCAGAGCAGGGACTTATTTCTGCAGGTTCTCACGCTTCCATGTGCTGTCCTGCATCTGCAATGCTCTCTTGTGCCAGTCGCGGCTCTGACACAGCATCCTTCTGACTGCACACCCTTGAAAATTTTCCACCTGGGGTGAGAACAGCAGTCAGGTGAATTCAGAGCAATGAATTGCTTTTCTTAGTTGCTTTTCATGCACACAATGGGAATGATACTCATTCCTGCAGGTGACCACAGACCAGTATGTTGGCTGAAAGCTGGTGAAACACAGTGTGACAGAGGGCCATTCCAGAAATGAGGACATCTATCTTCGTCCTCTTTGTGGAGCCAACTTGACAATGGGGTCAAACAGTGTACCAGTAAGTGCAGTACATCAAAAGGGCAACTGGGTTCTTTCTCCTTTTTTTCCTTTCTCCTTTCTTTTTCATCCACTTATTTCTTTTTTTTTCCTTCCTGTAAAACCTAATTCCTGCTCCCAAGACTGCATTTCTTAGGAGTCAAGCATTCACTTTCCTTTCTGTCAAAGGTGAAGAAGATCAAACCCCAACTTTCATACCAGTTACTTTTATACCAGATAAGTGGTAAAAGCAAGAGATTTATATTTCAAAAAGCTAATAGCACAGAATGTAAATATGGCTGACTGCCAAATTCACTTCTGTTGCTATGCACAGATTTTGAGTCAAGATTATGCAGCTCCAAATACTTCACTGGAAGAAGTGATACTTTTAGTTGTTTCAAGTCCTTGTTTGCACACAGCTGTTACTTTTATTTATCCAGTTTTTTTAACATACGTTTTCTGCAATAGATGTATATTTGATTTCTTCTTGGCAATGATGCAATGCAAAGATTTGGTTTCCATACAAATATATTACATCTTCCATGAGAATTTCAAATTGCTAGCAACATTGCTTAAGCACAGAAATTCATTTAGTAAGACAGATTTATTGGTGCAGTATGGAATTAGTTGACATAATGTATAACCCACAGTTTGATATTGCCTTCTGCCCTCTCAGCTTTACCAATATTAAGTAGATTAGCTTGACCATGCAATAAGCTGTGCCTGCAATTTCCTCTTTTATGAGGAGGTTAAATGAAACACAAAAGAACAGTTGTGCTGACTGTGCTCACAGGGCATATTTGTCTGGACAAAAGAGAAGTCTTTTATTTTCCATGCCTGTACCCTACTCCAATGATGGCACTCTTTTTTTGACACCTGTTATTTTACATGCTGTAAGTTTTCAATTCACATTTCCAGTTAAGTGTATTACTGCCTAGTATATTAGTTAAAAAGTAACTGGGTTATGGCAAACTGTTTTTACTTGAAGTGTTCTGCTTTTTCTTAATAAAATGTATGTGCCTAGGTTTTTCTTTATTTAGTACTCTTTTGGTCTTATTTCTCCAAAGCAGAATGTCACCTAAATTTTCATATTTCCTGTCAGAAGTGACAATACATTGCTTTGGGTAAAAAATGTTAGCTAAGAATCCAAATGGTAGAGAAAAGTAAAAGACTTTAAAATATGGAGTTTTGAAAAGCACACAAAAGACAGTGGGAGATGAAATAGAAGGGGATACAAATATTCACTATAAGATTATAAGGGCAGCTATTTCTTCAGTGCTCAGTAGTTTTTCCTTGRTATAATAAGAATTGACCACTTTTGCTGTTCCTGAGATAGACAGTGGCTTAGACATTGCATCAGGTCTTACTGTTTTATCCTATATAAGTAGTCTGCATTGGCATTGGAACCAAGCAAGCCTAGTTTTTCTTCATGYGGAAGAATACATTGCCAATATATACATACCCTTAATCTGGCCATCATAGTGTAACTTGGATAAACTTTGTGCATCTGAAATGGAGATGCAGGTCTTTTCTGCTACTGCTGAAGTTGGACCAAAAATTCAAGGGAAGTCTTTTGCTCTGGGAATTAGTTATTGAGATACCACAAATACCAGTTATTGAGACCCACCAAAAAAGTATCTGTATCTAGTAAGACTATCTAACTTCAAACTGCYTACAAATGTATTTTGTGCTAAGATGTGGGGCTTGTACACTGATGGATATACTACACATCTAATAAAAACAGACAGCAAACATTTGTACAAATTGACTGCTGCCATTTTCTATCCCTTATGTTCCTCAGCCACACCTCCTTATCTTGTCTCCACCCCATCACTCTGAAACACTGTTCAACTGTAGAAAATTGGTCAAAAAGACATCCAAAGTCAATTAGAGGCATGTTTTTCTTAGCATGGGTCTCATTGTCCTGGGYAACCTCCAACTCTGAGCAGCTGGTGTCAGAGCTTCCTCAAGGTGCAAATTGCCAAAAGTTGGTCCCGTCAGTGCATCTCACTTAAGTTTCTGCTTTTGCATGCCTCTACTGTAGATCTTTCCACCAGAGTTTTTACACTGCTGCTGAGAATAATTCTGTTCATGTTCAGTATAGTTTCATCCCGTCCAGCTGAGACTAGTTTCCATCTCTTTCCCTGGCCTCCACCATTGCCTCTTAATGGTCTTAATGTACTTGCAGTCCTCTCTGTCGACTGTTAGTAGTGGGACCTGAGATTTATCCTTTCTCCCAAGAAGATAAATGAATTTTTTCACTTTCCAATAGCTCCTGGAGACCTCTTGGGGCTTAGGCCCTTAGATGACAAATCAGACTGGAGCAACAGACATTGAGAAACCCAAAGAATTAATGATACATGAGCCTTTACTCTTAGCTGATTGTCAAACTGAGCCTCTCAATACTCTCTAGCTGCTCTTTATTTTTAGAAGAATTATAATAGTGTGTCTGCTCAAGTATGGCTAAGATGATGTCAGTTTAAAAGTCAAAAAACTAAGATCTTGAACATCCACACAGTGGTTCAGATTGTCTCAAAGTTTGCTGTTTCTCTGAGGACAAGGCGATTAATCAAGATTTGGATACTATGATGCTTGCAGCCTGCCTAGGACATGGTCACCGCAACCTTCCAGCTCCTCTTGCTTTGTGTGCACAGTTCTTGGATTTTGAGTCCAAGATTCCCCTAATTAGGTGTTTTTTCCTTTTCAAAGTCTGTGCCAGAGTTAGAAAGAAGAGCGGATCTTGCAGCTCGGTCTTGAAAGGTGTTTATTAAGTTTTTTATCTGAAGGTCAGCGCACTGCCTAACACCAGGCTTAGCAGGCTGAAGGACGCTGCTGCCAAGAGCACAAGACCTGGTGTCCAAGGTTACTTAAAGGTTTCTAACCCAATTAACTCTTGAAATGTACTATATTTACAATTTTGTACCAATAATTACTACTAATTCTAAACACGTAATTCTCTACATCACCTACATTCTACCAATGTCTTTGTGCCACTATCACAGGAGAAGATGGAGTCAAAGAAGAAGAACTTAGGACACYGCCCAAMATTCTCCATCTTGCCTCTATCTACTTCCATTCTAAAAACCCAAAASTACAAATTTTCACCCTGTGACAAACTAAGCTGCTATCTAATTTAAATTTTTGTTGTTCTCTTTTCATCCATAAGTGTTGGCAATTTTTCCCATGGGTTAAGGTCAAAGGCAATGCTTTCCTGGGGTCCCGGCAGAGGTTCTGGACCTCCCAGGGAAGTTTGAGGGGTTTTCCCCTTGCCCTGGACTCCAACACACAGTGGAGGCTAGAAGCGCTGTTTCAYTTCTCTTCGAGGGGATCTGTTTTCCTGGGGATTTACCTAGTGTCTGGTAAAACAACAGAGTCTTCTGCTTTGCCACAGTAAATGTAATAAAGGATGAAATTTGTAACACCAAAYGAACATGAGAAAAAGAGTTGACGGGGAGACTGGAATGGATGTGTGCAGCAAAATTGCATCAGCACAAGGTTTTGTTGACAGCATCTTGCTGAAGACCTGAGGATGTCTAGGCAACTTGTCTGTAATTTCAGAATCTCAGCTAACTTTGTGCTTTATGAATTTAAAACTTACATCAAAAACTTTCTGTATATGTATGTAGTGAGCTGTCCAAAATGAGACYAGTGCTTCTAGTTTGAAAATTCCAACATACTCTACAGACCACAAATTCACCCTGATTACATGTTAGGAGGAAATGGGCACTGTCAGTGACCCACACCTGAATAGKGACGGTATTTGTTGTAGCCCATGTTTTTGTATTGCACGTGATACAAACACCCCAGGAGCAGTAGTTCAGTATTACCCAGTTCTTTCTGACTCAGCAAAGAAAGCAGTTACTCCAAGCATGATAATTTGCAGCTCTTGCAACTAGTTCCAAGATATTTTCTGATCCTGCTCCCAGGAGTTTTTCTTTTAATGTGACAAAAAAGAGTAGAAGACAAGAGGTTAAGCTGGTTTAAATTCTGTTTTGTATCATTTTTMTAAGTAGGTCAACTGACATCATGATTATTTCTTTCATCAGATGAAGATCTTCCCATCCCACAATAGAGCTAAATAAAAAGAAGACATTTTTCCTCCATCTCTAGCTTTTTAATAAGAGTAGATAAAATGAACAGTATTCATTTAAATGCATTCCTTAATCTGGCAGAGACTTCAAAGAGACGGCATCTATTACCGATATAAATTTCAGAAAGAGTACAAATCRGATGCATCTTACTTTGCAACTGCTGCATCATCACACCAAAGTTGGGGGAGCACTGTAAAATAGTAAATGTTTGCYGCAAATGCAAAGCACAAGTCAGTCTGATTGCCAGGCTCTTTCTCACCTGATCATCATCACAGTTTTTTTTCTTTACCCCCTCATGTCAACTGCAATAGCAAAAAAATTAAGGGACATCTAAATGGTAGAAAGAAAACCACTTATTCCAGATATTCAGACCAAAATTCAACTCGATTGATGATGTCCTTGTGCTGGAGGCAATACAAACCCATTTGCAATGAAGAACAGAAGACTGAATGAATGTGGTGAATCCCCTGTGTTGTCTGAACAGCTTGTTGCAAGACAAATTACAGAAGAACAACTGACTAGGTGAAGGGAAAACAATCTGGGGCTCGGGGCAGCCATTATTGTCCATTTAGCTGATAAGACAAGACTTTTCTTGTTAAAAAAGGCTTTTCCTGGAGTYCTGCACAAACAAGAGTTTTCCCTTTGGAATCTAAACTAAGTTATGAGATGGATACAAAAACCACAACTTGTTTTTCTTTACTTTCAAACAGTGCTGTACTTCAGGGTTTGAGTCATGTTCATGTTTGGGCAATGACCAGCTTTCATATAAATAGTTAATATTGACACATGATCATATGTTTCAATGGGTGGAAAAAACATGGTGCTTTTTTTTTTTTTTTTTTTTTTTTTTTTTCCTTTGGTATTTCCCTGCTTTTACAGTCATGACAGTCAATGACCTCAGTAGCCTGCACTTTAATTATGTTCTGGGGAACAAGGACTTTGTTTTCTATTACTTTTAAATTTCACAGGGTGTCTCCCCAAATTTTATCCTCATCAAACCTGTTAATTACCTGTGAATCTTTTTTGTTGTCATTCATGTACCTTYTTTTAACAGCCATTTGCTTTCAAGGCTCAAGGAATCCTTATCTATTTATCATTTCTTCCTCAAGGAGCTGTTCTGCAACACTGATCAGCTACACCACCTTTTTCTGTATCTCTTCAATATTCTGCAATATGTCTCTGAAAAGAAGGTATATTTTTTCTGATATTTTTGAGATTATATTATATATTATATATTATATATTATATATTATATATTATATATTATATATTATATATTATATATTATATATATTATAATAATATTATATTTATTGATTAGATTAAGTTGCGCAAAATATTTATATAGTAGAAGCATGGTATTTCCTTCTCTGTACTTGTTTTCTCCCCTAACGCTTCTTACCATTCTCTTTGCCTTCTTGACTAATTTTAAATATTGATATTAAGTTTACTTGGAACTGCCCCAAATGCTCTAAGCTTCTTCCTGAGAGATAATGGCTAAATTAAAACCTATAATTGTATATGTATATCCTTAAGAGCTTCCCTTTTTCCCATACATGGTACTTTGCGTTGATTGATGTAGAAACCCATGGTTTTCTTCCTAGCAAATGCACTGGAAATAGTCATACCCATCTTTAACTCATCTCAGTTACTTTCTGCTCTGATTCATGAGAAAAAAATCTGTTATCAGTGGACTCCACCATACAGCCTTGCTTTTTTTTCCCTRGTAGCTGGCACAGTGCTGTGGTTTGGATTCAGTATGAGAATAATGTTGGTAACACACTGATGTTTTGGCTGTTGCTAAGTCCTGCTTACCGTAAATCAAGGACTGCTCAATTTGGCCATGCTCTGCCAGCAAGTAGGTTCATGAGAAACTGGGAGGGAGAACTGCCAGGACAGCTGAACTGAACTGACCAAACACAGAATGCCATGTTCAGTATTATAAACTAGAGGGAATTGGCTGTAAGGAAGTGATTGCTGCTTAAGGAGAGGCTGGGCATCAGTCACTGGTGAAGATTTGTATTGTGCATTGCTTTTTTCTCTAGGATTTTATCCCTCTCTCTCTTTTTCCTTTTCATTACTATTAGTATTAGTACCAGTTTATACTATATTTTACTTTTCAATTACTTAGTTGTTCTTATTTTAAACCACATACTTTACTTTTTATCAACTCTCCCTAACCCACTAGAGGGGAGGCACAGAGAGTGAGTGAGTAAGTAGGTGAGTGAGTGAGTGAGTGAGTGAGTGAGTGAGTGAGTGAGTGAGTGAGTGAGTGAGTGAGTGAGTGGGTGGGTGGGTGAGTGAGTGAGTGAGTGACTGACCGACTGACCCACCGACCGACCGACCGACTGACTGACTGACTGACTGACTGACTGCAAGGTACTTAGCTGCTGCCTAGGGTTAAACCAACACAGTGCTTTTTTGTGCCCAATGAAGGGCACAAGCTGTTGAGATAATGGTAGATCTGACCAGAACATGTTAGAACAAATTTATTATAAGCATTTATTGTATTAGTTTAATGGCTGGTCACAATATTGACCTCATTTGTTCTCAGAGTTTTGCATTTGCTCTCAGGGTTGTTTTATGTAACAGCTTACTTGCAGTATATGTTCCCTGTCATACTGTTTATAACCTGCAAGGGTTTATAAACTCCATGCTAAAGTTAGCACGTTGTTGTACTCTCTAATACTGGTTTCCGACATTACAGAATCAATGGTCTTCAAATTAACCTGGTATGGTACTCAATGTTGCTGTCACGCCAGTACCACAGGAGCCATCTTTTGGAAACTTGCACAATTGTTGGGAAAGATGATCCTACACACAATGATTGCATATCTTATCTTTTCTCCAAGAACCAAYCTATGGAGAAGGCATCTTCACACATTTTGTCCTTCTCTAAGTCAAATGTTATAGCATGTGAGAATTTTGAAATTTTTGGATAGCTTTAGAGTGTTCAAACCAGCATGGTGTGTTGCTAGGAACCACGAATGTGGCTCAAATCTTGTGTAGAATAAGCAACTATTTGCATCTACTCCAAACTGTGGGACAAGCAATGCTGCAAATTCAAGCAACAGGCACTACTTGTACTCAAACACCTGTAACAAGCACTATCTCCTCAAACCCCAGCAACAGGTATACAGCTACTTATACCCCAGTGATGGGTGATGCAGCTAAACCAGAGGACCAACCCATGCCTGTATCAGTTGCCCCTATACATACAAAGAAATTGACACAGAAGGCAGGTTGTTTACTACAGAAGGASAAAGCAGGAACACCACGAGGGCAGAAAAAAGAGGCAGAACAAGAGGTAACCACTTGATCTGAGTCTCTAAGTGAGCTGTGTGGTGTCTGAAAATGTTTCAACTGTTGTTCAGTATGAGCACGTTGTTACCTGACTGCTGGGATGGTGGCATTGTGGGGCCAGTAGCCTGGAATAAAAGGCTAGGGAAGTCAAGCAGCTGGATCACCTTCTAAGGAAAGGGGCATCAACAAAGTGGTTGTAAAAGGGACATAAGTCCTCAGGGCTCACTGAAGATGACTCCTGTCAAATGTGAAGTAAAGGTATCCCTACAAGGAAGATGTTCTGTGACACCCTAGAAAGTGGACCACAATTGAAAGGGGAACCTACCTCAGGGCATTAGCCGTGCTAGAGATTACACATTTGCACACAAAACCCCTGAAATTACCCAYGGATTCAGACCAAGTTCAGCGCCCATGAGCCATGTGTGGACCAGTATCTCAGCTATTAATAGGAAGCTTTCTTTTGATCAAGAGAGAGCTTATAGAAAATACACACCATGGGGTACTATGTTTATATGGAGAAGACATGATTAAGTGGGATGGAAAACCTACCACAACCCTAGAGGTATGGGTGCCCGGACTTCAAGGGAAAACAATCCCAAATGAGGGCTCTTCCAGAAATCTTGCTGTGCAGTCTCCAGTTACTAGTTCTCCCAGCAGAGTGGAAGGATTGATCTTCTTCAAGATCACATGGAAAGCAATTCTAATCTGCTTTTACAAGAAGTGACAAATCCTATAACCAGGACTAGAGGAGTCCGACCCATGCCAGGTGGAGTAGTGGGACACAGTTTACTGGACTTTTTGGATCTGATGGCCTTGCCCATCAGCCCCGCAGGGTCTCYAGTAGACACCAGTGCACAGTGTACCCTTAATGTCATCAAACAATGTAGGGAAAGAATCCATTTGTGTTTCTGTAGTGACAGGGAATCCCAATAGCTACTGTACTAGAGGCTGAAGTCAGCCTGGCTGGGGTGAGTGGAAAAAGCACCTTATTATCATTTGCTGAGAGGCATCTTTGGTGCAAACTACCTCAGAAGAGGGTATTTCAAGGACCCAAAGGATAACAATTGGTCATTGGTATAGCTGCCTTGGAGCTGAAGGAAGTTAGGGAGCTGTCTAGATTAGTCTCTTTGAGGACCCTTCTGTTGTGGGGTTGCTGAAGGCTGAAAAACAGCAGGTGCCAATTATTACCACAAAGATGCACCAGTCAGATGATCACTCCAGCTGAGACTCCATGATTCCTCTCCATAGGAGAGTTTGCTGACTGGAGAACCAAGGGGTGATCAGCAGAACCTGCTTACCCCTTAACAGCTGCATATGGCAAGTGTGAAAGTTTAACAGAGAATGGAGACTAAAAGAAGATTATTGTGGCCTTGGAYGGAAGGAAGGTCCAAGACAGTTTGTTATTCAAGAATGGCTTCCTCAGGTTCAAGAATGATACATCCTGATGAGCAAGAAATTGGGCAAAGGAGTGGGACACCTGCATGGATGAATAAAGAACTCCTGTYRTTGTTCAAGTTTAAACACAAAACACACAGGAGATGGAAGCAGGGTCATGCCACATAGAACTGGTATTGAGAGGTTGTCAGACTGAGTAGAAATGGGACAAGGAAGGCCAAGGMCAATATAGAATTAAATCTGACCAAGGATGCCAAGAACAACAGGAAAGACTTCTTCAAATACATCAATAACAGAAGGAAAACGAAGGATAATGTAGGCCCAGGGGACCATGGTAACAGAATGCAGAGAAGGCAGAGTTACTGAATGACAAAATTGTTTTGGTCTTCACTGGCAAGACCGGCTTGTAGGAATCTCTGAGCCAGGAGATCAGGGTGAACAAATGCTGGAAGAGTTTTCTTTTTTCAAGAAGGGTTGGGTTGGAGAACATCTAAGCAAACTTGACATCTACATGTCTATGGGCCCTGGCAGGATGCACATAGTTGTGCTGAGACAGTTGATGGGCATCATAGCTGTGGTCCTTACAATCATCTTTGAAAAGTCRTGGAGAGCAGGACTGGTGCCTGAGGACTGAAGGAAGCAAATGCCAGCCCAGYCTTCAAACAGGGCAAGAAGGAGGATGCAGGGACCTATCAGCCACTCAGCCTCACCTCAGTCCCTGGAAAGGTGATTGAACACCTCATCTGGAGGCCACCTCTATCCACAGGGAGGACAAGAAGGTGATCAGGAGCAGTCACCATGGATTCACTAAAGGCAAATCATGCTTGACCA
>QVAJ01000703.1:43704-76635 GCA_003546035.1 Mixornis gularis | reverse complement strand
GCAATCCTGCGCCATGTGCTCTAGAATGGTCCTCCTTGAGCAGGACAGTTGGACCAGATGACCCACTGGAGTTCCTTCCATCACAACCCATTCTGTGATTCTGTGAGTCTTCAAGCAGTTCAGTGATTCAGGCCATTACTGATTATTGCCATACCAGACATGMTGGAACTGGAACATATGGACTGGAGTTAAATGCAACCCAGTGGTGCCACAATTGACATCGATGATGCATCTTTCTCAATCCCTTTGGCAGCACAATGAAGACCATAGTTTGCCTTCACTTAGAGGGGTGTCTAGTACAGCTGAAATCACCTGCCTCAGGGTGGAAATACAGCCCTAATATCTATATACTGATCCAGACACCTTTGGACAAATTGAGTCAAAGGTCATGGTCTAAATTAGCTAATYGCACTTTTACAGGGATGGTCCACAGACTAAGGAAATTATATCTGTGGTATAATTACCAAGAGACAGGAAAGGTGATTAGGAATTGTTAGACCTGGTATGAAACAAATTGTATGGAATCAGGGGTGGATACTACCTTGATTTTGGCTTTGAAGGACTTAATTTTCATCTTAGTTAGTGGTCAAATGCTGTGTTTTGGATTCGGTRTGAGAATAATGTTGATAACACAACRATGCTTTTACCCATTGCTGAGCAATGTTTACCCTGAGTCAGGGACCTTTCAGTATCATATTCTCTGCCAGTGAGCAGGTGCCTAAGAAGCTRGAAGGAACCATGGACAGGACAGCTGACCTAAACTGGCCTAAAGAATGAATATTCCATTCCATAGAACATCACATCTAGTATATAAATGAGGGAGTTATGTGGAAGGGGGCCAATTGYCTTCTGGGCTGGGCATCAGTCTGTGAGTAGCAAAAAATTGTATTGTGCATCACTTTTTTCTCTTGAGTTTTACTCTTTCCTTTTCATTAAAATTATTATTGCTGTTATCATTATCATTATTATTATTGTAATTATTGCTATTTTTGTCATTAGTATTGTTAGGACTATTATTAATTTTTATTTTGTTTCAATAATTAAATGGTTCTTATATCAACTCACAAAGTTTACTTTTTTTCCTTTGGTGCCCTTCCCACTGGAAGGRGTAGAGGAGAGAGATCAAATGTGTGATCCTCAGCTGGGATGGGCATTAAGCTTACCTGGCTGGGGTTAAGCTATGATACCTGGCGAAACAGAAAAGAGGCCAGCTTTTCACCACTAATAAAAAAGTTTCTCTGCTCACTGCATGAGAATAACAGACTGGAAGCTACTTAACTTCACAATTATGTCTTATCCAAATGTTCCTCATTTCCCTGATTCTGTTGTCTGCTGCTCTTTGTAAAAGCTCTGCTTTTGGAGCCCTAGCATCCTGCAGCTCGGATAGAAAGAATGTATGTGTTTTGAGAACCAACAGTGTGTTTTACTAGTTTTAAATACAACTGGCAAGCTGGAGCTAGTAACATAATTAGAACGATGAACTGCCATATTCAATAYGTGTGACATAAATTAGATTCTTCCCTTGCTCCTCCTCTCCCCTGTTTGAGTTCACTTGTCTTCAGAAATCAGKGGGTCCCTTGACACTTCTTTTCAAACTATGCCATCTGTCTGTAGGCACTTGTTCTTCAAAGTAGTAATACTACCAACATTAAAGGATTGCTAACTTATATGAAGAAATATGTAGTTGAAAGGGAATTCCTCTCTTTTGAGTGTTCACACACATCAATGCATTCTCTTATGGAAATTATTAAAATGTTTTTCTGCAAGGCAGATAAATTAACCATCACTGTAATATTATAAAGTGAAGTAAAACTTTTATCCAGATGACTTTCCTCCTCTGTGTCACTCTTCCATTGCACCTTACCTTCAAGAATCTTAGAGAAGTTTGCAGATAGCAATAATTTCCCAGCACTGCTGAGAACCATAGGAGATTTAGCTTTACACTACAGGTGATGAATGTAAGGTACAGGAGAAATTATTCACTAGGTATTTAACAACAAACAGGCGTTGTATGGCAGAACTGAGTAMATACTAGGAAGGTCAAGAATAAGAATCTCTCACTGTCTTCCATCTATCCAAATGGCCAGGACACACTTTCTATGTCTGTGCAATCAATTTGACAATAAAAAAAAAAAAAAAATTAAAAAAAAAAATTAAAACCCCTTGGCTGTGCTGTGTACTTATCAGAATCTGCAGTATGAAGATGCATTATAATTCAAGAGACTTGAAATATATTGTGCTTCTAAGCCTCAAGTAAAGTGTAAAGGTGGACTCTACAGCAGAAGAAATGTTTAGGTGTGAAAGGAGCTCAGCAATACACAGTCTAAAAAAAATGGCTACTGCTGAGCAGCAGCATAACAAAATCCCGTGGTCACCGTCTCTGTGGACAGATCACAGACTCACATATCAAAGTTACATTTCACCATTTCATGCAAACCAACAAGCTTGGAGCCTTGACAATTTCCAGTGCTTGCYACCTTCTCTGTGAAGAAGATATACATCCATATCCAATCTGAACTTTCTCTGAGGCTTRAAGTCATTCCCTCAAGTCTTTTTAGGACACACAAGACAGAAGAATTCAACATCTCAGTCTCTGCTTTCCTTCATGACAAAGGTGTAGACAACAGTGAGATAATGCTTCAGTCTATACTTCAATAAGATGGAAAAACCTATCATCTTCAGCTGCTCTCTAGTTTTTTCACCATGTATGTTGCCCTCCCTTAGGACACATTATAATTTTTTTTAATTTTTTTTTTTAAATTTTGGGGAGCCTAAAACTGCACACAGCACTCAAGGTGAGGCTGCAGCAGTGCTGAGTACATTGGGACAATCACTTCTTTTGGCCARTTAGTTATACTGCACTTGATATACCCCAGCATGTTTTTGGCCCTTTTGGCTGCTAGAGCACACTGTTGAYTCCCATTGAAATAATCATAGCCCAAAACTCCTGCATCTCTTTCTACAGGGCTGCACTCCAGAGTCTGGTTCCCCAGTCTATGTATGCATTTTGGATTATATTCAAAGGTACAAAGTGAGTCATGTTCTTGTTAAATTTTATACAGCTGGTGATCTTACAGCACTCTAACCTTCTAAATATCTCTCTTTTGTCTCTACACTTAAGGCAACCAGTTTCTCCTCCTAGTTTAATGTTGCCTGCAAACTTACTTAGAGTGCATTCCACTTCTGTGTCCAGGTATCTGACATAAAAAACCATAAAAGCACTATGCCGAGWGCCCTGAAAACACCACTAGTTCTTGGGTTTGGTTTTTCATCTGAGATTCAGGTGGTARAGAGTCTTTTGCCTCTGAAAGCCTTGAGCCACGTTGCGAGAAAGAAGTGAAGTCTTCGAGGTCTTGTTTTTCAAGGTTTCTCGTGTTGTTTATTATTTCATATCTCACAATTTTCTCTGTGCCCAGCTGAGATCTGAACAKTGGCAAGGACATAAGGCTACTGCCCGCCGATGGGGCGTCGCTGTCCTCTTATACAGATAACTATGTGTCTCTTATTTACAATTATGTACCAATACCTATTATCTATACTAAAAGGGTCATTTCTCCTTTGACCCAATCCCCTTAAACTACTTCGTGCCACTGTCACTTCAGAAGATGGAGACCAAGGGAGAAGAACTCAGGSCACTGCCCTAAATCCGCTATCTTGTTCCAATTCAGCTCCATTCTAAAAACCCAAARCTACATAATTTTCCATCCTGTGCTAAACTAGACTACTTTCACTCACATCTTTGTGGTTTGTAATTCCTCTCTCAATGTTGGGAGTTTTTGCCATGGACTGAAATCAAAGCCAGTGTCTTCCTGCGCTCTGTGCCAGGGTCTCCAACCCCCCCTGGACCGGCTCCACACCCCTCTGTCCAGGACTCAAACCCTCTTGCTCGGGTCCCAGATATCTCTGCCAAGGTCCCTGACACTCTGGGGTGCCCAGAGGGRTGCCCTGGACCCCAACAGCTAGTGACTGGCCATGGCCAAATTTTACCCCCTTTACTACAACCCTTTAAACACAATCCTTCATCAAATTTTTCACCCGTTATATTGTGTATGTATCCACTTGTATGCTGGACATTTTGTCCAGAAGGACAATATCAGAGGCTGTATCAAGAGGTCTGCTAAAAATAAAAAACCCCYGCATCCACTGCCTTCCCTTTGTCCACTAGACAGTAACCTTGGGAAGGCATGCTCTTCAGGAACATATCTCGGCTTTGATTGATGACTGCGTTATCTTTCAAGTGTTTTACAAGGGCTCYGAGAGAACCTACATAATATTATCATGAACTAAAGTGAAAATGATTGAAATTAAGTTTTGGCTATATGAATTCTTTCCCTACTGTGTCAAACAACACTTCTGTAATCATCCTGYGCAGCTCGATCTTGCTTCCGAAGTCCATACGCTTTTCTTTTCTATCTGAAAGCCATAGRAATTCCTGACCCACGATAAATATCAGTTTGGATTATGTGTTCTGTTTCTTTCAGTTCCTATTCARGGTTCATAGTTTGACTGGAAATTGCATTTTTAATCTCAAGTGTAGAAATAATATTTTAGTTCTTGCAGCATAGTATGGCATAAATTTCTGTATTATTTGCACTTTATGGGCCTTTAAATAAAAAATCCCAATTACTAACCTCCCACCCACCTCTTATAGGCACCTCTTGTTGACTTTTGAGAACAAAATTTAGGAGAATAAGGATTTCAATTCTGTGTGAAATTACCATCATACAATTTAAATCTAATTCTGTAACATTACGCTTTTGTAAAAGAGTCTAATTCAGAACTATTAATGATTTAAAAGCATATGCTATTGGTAATTTTAAAAGCTCTGAAGCCATGTAAGAATTCAAGAGTTCTAAAAAAACAACAAAATGGAAAACTGGCAAATACTGGAATCCTATAAAAATAAAAATACTTCATGAAAATCTTTCTAGCCTCTTTCTAGCTTGGCAGATTTTTTGCAAGTAGGTTAATGAGCTATTTCTTCAAGTATCTCTTTGTGCCTGGGAAGAAGGGTGTTAAATAAGTTCATTTGGTATAAAACTGTGCAATTGAAAATGCTGATAAAAGGAGACTGTGTTTTCTGCATTAATGAGCACTTAAAAAACACCAAACTTCAGTATGTTTTTATGTTTAAAAGTTGTGAAGACACTCCAGACTCTCTTCCCTGACACAGAAGATGCCTAAAATATGTTTTTGAAGTGAAAACTTCTCTGTCTAGCCTGAATGCACTTCTTTTGCTAAAGGGAAATAATGATTTCAAAGCAGTTAATAGTCTTAATAAGAGTGGAAAGATTAATTAGTAAAGCAGGAGATACAGAATAGATGATAGTGTCTTGGTGGTAATGTTCAGGCCGCATCTACCAACCTGATAGCTGGATACCTTGGCACAACAGACCTCGAGAACCCAATTTTCACCTGTCAGAGGACAAGTAGGAATTATTTTCATATGACTGAGAAATAACATCCAGAAGGAATAGTTCATATTTCATCTATTTACAAAGTGGTGAACTCTGTGGGYGGTGTCCTATATTAGAAATTTGGTTTGACAACCATGAAATCCAGCTGGACCTGAAGAAGGAGTTTTGTTTCCTTTCAGAATGCCAGCAAAGCCTGTAAGTGTCCTTCTGATGCTTCAGGTCTAGTAGGGAATAAGACCTGGTGCTATATAGTTRGTTTTAATTAGGATATGAAACACTCTATAATAATAAATTTATTTTTTATTTTTTTATCTTCCTACTCCCCCCCCCAGTGATTCTGCAAAAATATTGGTGTGCGCTATTCCTGTGTGCAGAGCCTAGCCTGCTTAAAAAAAAAAACAAACAAAATCAAAGCCAGAACATCTCCTTTTGTCAAGCAAAGACAGTAAAGGCATCAGTCCAAAGTCTTTGTTAGTTGTCAAGTCAGGTGTAATGCTCTTCCCTTTGCCACAGCAGTCACAAGAAGCAGCTTTTTTATTCAAAATAATTATTATGCTGGCAATATTTTGCCCCATTTTTTCTTTTTCTAGATATTATTTTCAGCAATGCTAGTTCTTTCTCTTGTTTCCAGACATCTGTTTGTGAACACTTGCTAATTACAACAAGCAATGCCATCTCCTCAGTTCACACTATTTTCTCCATCAGGTGTTGGCTGAATATAGAGGAGCAGTCTGGGGTCTACACCATGAGTGATTAACTTGCATTACAATTGAGATAGAGTAACATGTTAGCATTTAACACAATGTTCCTCAAGAAACAATACAGATGGTAAAGATTCATTTCTGAGACACTGCTGTGTTGCCTATTTCTTACCTTTTGGAAGGCAGCATCACAAAATCTTCCAAGTTTTCTGTTCATTTGTAGTGTGATTACATTTCTAGCCATAAGTAAATAAGTAAAATGTGTTCAGCATACAATAATTTTCCTTTAATTCAGCTGTGCGTGAAACAGATTGTGCGACTCAATATTCGTATTACTTATATAGAACAGTTTATATCCAACTATTCATTTGTACTGTACTACTCCATTTTTCTCAAAATCTAAAGTTTACAGATTTCTCTACACTTCCTGCTTACAGGAATAAAAAAATTCTGAGTTTTTATGAAGTTCTTTGGGACACTATGAATAATGCTCCTATCTCTCCATGCAGTAGACCTATAGAMCTATTAAAGATGAGAATTTTATGTGGTACAGATATGAAGCTTGACTTTTGCAGATGAGAGATACAGCAAAAGAATGCAAGTTGTCTCCATTTCTAGAGRTGGAGGAACATAGATTTATAAATGAAAACACTGCCTTCAAATGCATCTTTTTGAAGCTATTTTTGAATGTTTTTTTATTAATATTTAGTAAAATTCCAGTAATTGCAGTGCAGAAGTTCTGCTCTGCTTTTTGTTTAACTATATGACCATAATGATGAAAATGGATCGTACCCTGAAAATTAACTGCTTACTTCACTCAGACTGTCCTTTGGTTAAATTTTCAGTCATTCTGAGATTCCCCAGTCCATGCTGTATGTAGGTGGTTTTCCTTAAAAGCAAACACAACATTCTAATTAATTAATTAAAGAAAAAAAAKCAAAAATTCATTACCTTCTAATTGTTACCAAAAAACCAACTAAACTCTCTTGAACCTGTTAGAGAACCAGTGTAAATGTTTATAATTGTTATTATGTCCACAGATTCCTCTCTGCTAAACAATGACTYCCACAAAATTTAATAAAATTTTATTACAGACTTACCCACCAAAAAGCAGATTTTAATTTAGTAATTCTGTGGATTTTCTAAAMCAAGTTTTTACAGAATCCTTTTGTTTTCATTCTGGTAATGGTTTCATAAGGACAAATKGGAAAGTTTTGGAAGTGCCTGCAATAACCTGCATTGGGATAGGATGTGCTCCGCAGTGATGTCCTGGAAGTGCTCGATCTGTAAAGCAGTATTCATAATTACGGCCAAACAATTTCAGGCACCTATACTCTCATGCTGCTGTAGGAAACAAATGCTGATCAACAGCATTTTTGGATCAGGTAAGAGTTATGGATGTCACTGTCAGGCCTTTGATATGCTCCCCCAAACATTCTTACCTCTAAATTGCAGACATAAGGATTTTGTGGAGAAGGTAATGACTGACAGCTCCACCCAACTGTTGCCATGAGGGTGGTGAGGCATTGAAACAGGTTGCCCAGAGTAGCTGTGGATACCCCATCCATGGAATTGTTCCAGGTCAGGTTGGACTGGGTGTTTGAACAATCAGGTCTAGTGAAAGTTGTCTCTGTTCATTGMAGGGCAATGGGACTATATGAGTTTAAAAGGTCCTCTCCAACCCAAAACCTTCCATGATTTGATGATTATTTAACATATATGCCATTTAGAGAGAAGAAGGACCTAGGGTAAGGGTGTCTGTAAATCATTAGATTACGGGCATATACAACCTTCTTTATCTCTGTTACTAGCATATCTATAACTGAAAATATGATGATGCCTTCCTATTGAATGTAGGGCAATGACATATGAACTAATGGTGTTGCTCTGCATTTACACCCCACCCCTGCACAGAGAGCAGGATTCAACTCCTTGTACTTAATCATCCCTATAATAATGGTTTATATTATAAATTCCATCACAGTTTGTACAGAGACAGGCGAGCAGCTGTGGATGCCTTTGGATGTTAGACAATGAGTGGATATTTATCATACCAAAATCTGGACACTTTTATATTAAATAGATGTCAGTAAAGCATTGCACAGTTTATAATACTAATTAAATTGTTGTATTTTTAGTATGGAAACCTTGAAAACTACAAGGCTTGATCTATGATGAATGATGCAGTCATTTTTGTACTGTAGGGTTAATGGCTTTTCTTGCCATGCAGGACTAATTTAAGGAAGGTTCATTCCAGACAGTCTAAGACTCTACTTAGGTTCCTTTCTAGTGTAGAAATATAATACCAATAAGACAGTTTTCCTGAGTATTTAACCTTTTTTTTTTTAAGTAACACAATGACAGTAGTTATTGTGTATGATGTGGGTCAAATTATTCTACGTTTTGTGTGAAAGGAAAATAAYTTTTCCAAACAAAAATAATTATGAAGTATTAAATTCTTTCAGGTATTTGACCCTGTCTGTCTATCAGTGTAAAAGCTTTGTGCTTCAAAACAAAAAAGGCAATGAGCATTTATAATTCCTGAGACCATATGTCGGATGGAAAAGAAGCCTTGAGTCACCTATAGAGAATAAAAGAATTCACAAGACTTCTRATTAGTACCCATCCACTACTGGAATGGACCAAGCACAATACGGCATCCTCTGTGAYACAGAAGCTTCCATAGCATCTGTTCCTCTGTGATGCATTTTTTCCAGTACATGTGTGCAAGCACATCGGTGCCTACCTCCAACACGAACCCTACAGAGGTCCAGTTGAAGSATGAAGGGTTCTTAGATTTTCTGAGCATTACTATCTAGTGGCTATGCTTAGAATACCACTTACACACAGACACAATGCTGAATTCACAGTGGTCATAGCTACTTTCATTCAAAAATGAACAAGTGAAAAGCACCCCATTTCAGAAGATAGGTAAAGCATATTTTAAAGACAAAATTTCATTGACTTCAGGATAGGAAGGAGAATGTATGAGAGGTGAAAAGTGGGTCAGATAAGTAAGTGTGATGTTAGAACTACAGTGTAAGCTTAGAAAAAATCAAAGTACAGCATAATCGCAAAAATTACCTGGGTATCGTGGAATAGTGTATCAACAATAAAGAGATGCAAAAATTGTTGCTTTGCTGGGCTGTGTTTGATGTGGCTCTTGGTGGCATTTGCCCTGGCACACTGAGCCTGCTGCTAACCAGCACCCCTGCTTCCCTTTCTGCRGGGCTGATCTCCAGCTACTCCCAATTCATATTTGTGCCAGGGGTTACTCAATGCCAGGGGCAGTGTCCACTGTCTGTTCTGGCTAAATTTCATGCCCTTGATGGTTGCTCAATTCACCAATCTRTGTAGATCCTTCTGGAAGTCCTCTTGTCCCATGAGAATGTCAATAGCACCTCCCAGTTTGGACTCATCATCAGGCTCTCTAAAGGGGCATTCAACTCTTGCATCCAGGTCATTRACAAATGTATTGAACAGCACTGACCCTAGAATTGAGCCCTGAGGAACACCTCTGGTGACCTGTCTCCAGCCACTGGTAGCCCCATTCACTGCAATTCTTTGAGCTCTGACCTTCAGACAATTCTACACCCAGTGCACCTTGACCCTACTCACCTCACACTTGGATAACTTGTCCAGAAGGTTGTTGTGAGGGGTAACTTAAGAAGTATTAAGACCAGAAAAAATACYTCAATCAACTTCCTTTCATGCATTAAGAGAAGAAGATTTCTATATCTGTCTTTTGAGGATGTTGCAAAACAAGATATCAGATTGCCTCCTCATTGACGACTCTCTATGTGTGTGCTTTTTTAGTTTCTGCAATTTTCTGAGTTATCATCTGTTCAGTTTCACCTACCTCATTTCTGATAGAGGGCAGCAAGAGCCCACTGCTCCATACAGGAAGATGAGCGAGATTTCAGGCATAGTAACCAGGCAGGTGGAGCAGGAATCTCACTGAAAAGGAGGTGGGATGGGAGTGGGGATGGAGATGGGGATGCAGATAGGGATGGGGATGGGAATGGGAATGGGAATGGGGTAAGTCTAGGTCAGGATCAATGTCAGAGGCAGATATCAGGGTCAGAAGCCCACTCTACATTATGTTCTGGATGTGAACTCATGGATTTGGATGTTTCTGTTTTTGACAGGCACCTACTGTTGCTGTATGGATGCATTGGCAAACTTTGGTGCTTCTTCTTCCTCTTTGCTGGTTTTTAATGTCTATTGATAAAGGCTACATTTGTCACTATGGGAACCTTTAGTAAACAGTGGTATGACTCTTAAATGAAGGGAATCAGTAAGAACYTCCTGAAGATAGCAGATATTCTGAGGTAAAATTGTTTCAAACTATATGCCCAATCAGACCTTGGGTAAGTATCTGTTAACCAAGAAATAGTAACAGCTTGAACAACTCATTCTCACCTATTAGAAAGGCTTTCATATATGAGTGTTCCTGATAGGTTTTGGAATAAACCTGTGTTCAGGGAGTTGTTTTTTATTGTTGAGGCTTCTCATGTTTTTCTCTCATTGAAGGCAAGGCACACTGCCTCACAGCTCTTTGTCCAGCAAGGTAGACGTGCCCATTACAGAAGCTTGTGAGCCATCCAGCAACACAGAAAAAAGTTCTTTAGTACAAGCAATGTTTCTCTGTTCACTAGTCAAAAATTTCATGGTCTAAACAGTCACTTTCTGCAAAAGAGGGGCAATTCCATGCTTACCTCATGACAATGTTTTCTCTCTAAAGCTGGAGGACACAAAAATTTGAAAACATATTTCTTACTTTGKGTCTTCTGCTTAGTTGTAAACAAAAGTCCAATTACAAATGCTTCAGTAATCACACAGAGGCTTCCATTTTATGGATGGTTGAACTGGAAAATAAAAAGTCATTACCTGTGAAATATCCTAATTAAATTCTTGATGGCAGGGTCAAATGTAGCTTCTAAAGTAATGTTTAAAAGAGGTTATAGTTTCAAAGTATAGTTTCAAAGGTGATATTTTTTCTTTTCATGATTTCCAAATATACTTTTCATTGGAACTAGAATTTTATGAGGGTTAATATGTTCGTTTCAAGTTCAACAAGTAGTGGACATAYGTGTGGAGCATGTAGTTTCCAACATGAAGATTTTACCTGTTGGAGAMAAAGCACAGAAACTGGAATCTTGAGGCAAATCTAAAGATCACAATTCTGAAATGCTGTTTAARAAGTAGAGTTGTCCAACATTTGAAAGCATGGCTTGGTCTAGTTTGAAAAATTCATGAAAGCCTGGCATTKCTGCTCAAAAAATTACTTTCCTGAAGCTATTATTTTTTTCCTTTTTTTCTTTCAGTGATTTTAGAAATTTGGTTTAGTTCCTACTTTATTCTTGTTAGCCACAGAAATACAGACAGAGAGATGAGTGTMATATCTCTTCACATGTACCACCAACAGAATTAGTAGGATAGTTGCATTCAGTGAAAGCTCTACAAATAATTTCTGTAAAAAAAAAGAAAAAATGTTTTCATCGGTGTTACAATTACACTGGAAATTGTGTTTGCACAGTCCTGAGAGCAAATATTATTCTGAAAAATACTTTGCTACAACAAAAGAATTGGCCCTCCTTAATGTGATACAGGACAATAGAAAATATGGATTTATTTGAAAATKAAGCGGGACAGAAGATAATGTAGGGCAAAAGTAGCCCTGTATTTTTTGACTGTCATTTACAAAGTGACTGATTTTATTAATAATTTGGAATTGTTAATAATGAATTTTACAATCACTGTGATTGATCACTGTGATTATTAATTACCATTAATAATAGGAGAAGTAGTAATCATCATCATCATGGTCATAATCATCATCCTCTTCATTGCTTTCCCCTTGACATTGAATCATAGAATAGTTTGGGTTAGAAGGGACCTTTGAAAATCATCTGGTCCAACCTTCCTGCAATGAGCAGGGATGGCTTCAACTAGACCAGGTTGCTCAAAGGTCCATCCAACCTGACCTTGAACACTTCAGGGATGGGACATCCACAGTGTGTCTGGGCAAATTGTTCCAGTGTTTCACTTATCTGGACTCAATCTATCCTTGTCATGCTGCATTAGGTCCTACCAAAAAGTCTGTTCCCACCTTTCTCAAAAGCCCCCTGTAAGTACTGAACTGGGGCAATAATTCTTTCTGGAGTCTTCTCCAGTTTTTCCTCAGAGAAGAGGTGCTCCAGCCATCTGATCATCTGCATGGCCCTCCTATGGACTCACTTCAACAGGTCCATGTCTTTTCTGTGCTGAGGCCACCGGAGCTGAATGTAGCACCCTGAGGTGGTGTCTCACTGGAGCAAAGTAGAGMGATAAAATCATCTCTCTTGGTCTGCTGGCCACAATGCTTTTGATGTAGTTTRGTTGACTTTCTAAGCTGTGAGGGCTTGTTTCCAAGACATCTCTGGTTTTTCATCCACCAGGACCCCCAAGTCCTTTKTGGCAGGGCTGCTCTCAATCTACTCATCCCCAAGTCTTTGCTGATATTGGGGATTGCTCCAAACGAGCTGCCACACATTGCATGCGGCCTTGTTGTACCTCAGGAAGTTCTGATGGGCTCACTCSTGAAGCTTGTCCATGTTCTTCTGGATGATATCCTATCTTTCAGGAGTGTCAGCTGCATTACTCACCTTGGTGTAAACTTGCAGAGGTTTCACTTGCTCTAGCTGTCTTCTTATGACTGATGAAGATTTWTCACTCTAAATATGAAAAAGGAAATCCTTTCTGGCACCCCGGCTCACCTCAAACAACTAGACTGGGCAATTTCTGTGCCCCCTGTTTTGGCTTTTGATAGCAAATTATTTAATTACAGCAGCTAGTCCATGCATATTGCTAAATTAACAATAAYCTGGTATCAGCTAGATCTCCTCAATTCTGCTTTTAGCATTCAGTATTSTTTAAATGTATGCCAGTAATTTGACATTGGCCTTATCATAATTTATTACATCTGTATGTCTTCTAGTTAYCTTACCTTTTTTATTCCTTCAATAGTTTGATAATTCAGCTTAAGAAAATAAGGGTTTTTTTGCAATTTCTCCCACTCTGTGACAATAATTTGGAAAGTGAGGAATGACTCTGTGTGTGCGACGTGGAACACTTCTCCTATATTTGTTTAATTATACCTGTTTTCTTCCTATCCTTGTGAACAACTTGGTCACTTTTACGTGCACAGAGGATTTAATAAAGGCTATTGTAAGCAAATGCCAAGAAGTCAGTTCACCAGTCCTTTACTCCTGGAATTCCAATGAGGTCAGTGGAGATACTTCTGATTTACACTGTCATAACTGAGAATAAAGGCAGTGCATGCAACTGCCAGGGTGTCACCACTGACATATTGTTTGAGGAAAATAGTGACTATGTAATGAATCCTATCTAAAAATAGTGCCTTGTGGGAGAGTTTTGCCTATTTTCTTTAAGTAGGTTTATTCAGAACTCTAGGGGCAGACTAAAAATTCTGGTGTTTAAAGGAGGAGGCAGATGCTGAGTGGGCCTTTGAAAGCTGCTTCAGAGTCTTTCAACAAAATCGGTATGCTGATTTACAGCTTTCGTTACTTTGGAATACTTACATGGGAACTTTCTTCATCTTTAAGAACCTCATAACTTCTGAAGTTGTCCATAATGATGCCTATGGAATACTGTGATAATGTTCTAATGTCATAAGATAAAATACATCACAATCTCAGATTTCATGCTCTGGGAAAGACACTTAAGAGTTCTTGTTTTTTTGAATATTCTCATATCCAGACAAGAACATTTTCCTGAAAGCTTAGGAAAATACCCTTGGCACATTTAGAATCCATTTGTAGGCAAGGCACACTGCCTTCTTGCCTATCCATTGTTGGAGGGATAAATGAGTAATTTCAAATGTGATGAAAGATGACATAGTTTGTGGGGTGTTTTTTTAGGGAAAGCATCATTAATGAGTTTGTGGTAGGAATGTAGAAAGGCTGTATTGGACTATACCAGCTGCAATACTCAAAAGAATACAGTAATTTTCACAAGATCCTTTCTTTTTACTGCATCAGATCTTTAGTGCASAGACAGTCATTTTTCCTCTGCCTCTTCATATTACAGGTAGTGTGACATTTCTTGCAGTAGTATAGGAAAAAATAAATTGCAGTAATAGTAGTTTGCCAAATTACTGACTGTGTAGTCTTCCCATGTACTTTGATTAGAAAATATGCAATATACACATTGCCTGGAGTGTGCACCTCTAACGTACGGAGATATAGAGATCTTGTGCAAAAATATTATAAATATAATTTTYAAAGGCTCATAAGTAAACAATCTAAATCCAACCCCCCCCCTCCCCCACCACCTTTTTTTTTTCTGGAACATATCAAGGTCAAAATATTACATTAATCTAAAAATTTTTGAATTATAGTGCTTTCTTATTTAAAATGTAAAAATATGCACTTTACTACTGTCATTTTCTTAAAGTAATTTCAAGTTTAGCTACTAATACATAGAATTTCTGACAGGGTCATAATGGTTTACATGAAGATTTCAAAAAACAATTTGATACATTACAAACTTCCCATGAAGCAGACAAGCTTCTCCTTTCCATGTCAAATACTTTGTAACTGAAAGAKGTGCCAATGGAATGCAAAGTTGACTAAAATATTGTTACTTGAGAGTTTTGTATTGGCTTTACAGTGAGGTAAATCACTGCAAGGTGCCAGGCATCAGGAATCAGCATCAGGGCTGACAGTCCTCTAACATTCACTTTCTGAACACAGATRTTGGCACAAGGATCTTTTCCTGGCAACAACATAGTGAATTTTACAGCTCTGCTAATGGCATCCTAAGCAAGAAAAGAAGAAAAATAAAATTGGCAGAGTGAAAGAGACACAGAAAGAGAGAGAGAGAGAAAGAAAGAGAGCGAGAGAGAAAAGAGAGAGAGAGAGAGAGGGAGACTTTAAGATTCAAAGGTAGATTTGAGCTCTCTTCTTCACATCATCCTTATGAAGTCTGAGAAAGACCTGCCCAAATTAAGCACTACAGGTCCAGAGCATTATAAAAGTCTTTGTATCTAGTGAGAAAATGTCCTTGAGAAGGCTGGAGGAAAGCCCCAGGGCAGAACAGGTCACAGCTGGCTGACTGTGAGCAAGACCACTGTCATTTCCCAAAGCAATTGGAGAATAAATGCATGGGGAGAAGTGTTCTGTGAGCCATGGCCTGACAGCTTCAGTCTGTCAGTATGTGACAGCAGCATGTGAAGAATAGTAAAACAAAAGCAGCAGATAGTATGTATAGAAATCAGCGAATATAGTGAGATAAAGAGAAGTTGTAAAGCAAAATGTCCACGGCCAGCTTATATGAATTTTGGCAGGTTTGCTTCTTTGCTTCCTCTAAATGGTTGATTTTTAAATTTGTTTGGGGTTTTTTGTTTAGCTGTTATTTGTTTGGCTCTGTTTTGTTATGTTTGTATTTTCTAATCCATCTCTCCTGTAGATATTTATACTTTTGTGATTTAATAACACACAGTTGAAGACAGTGAAATACATGCTATATTTGGCATATTCAGACCAGGGATGAGGTCTTCCTCTAGATGGGCATTTATGATACTATTATGGGYATTCTTTCAGTAGCTTGACCTTTGGCAGTGCTAAAAGTCTGTTACTATCYTCTATGAAATGTCTTTTTGAGGGACATAATTATATTGGAGTGTTACTTTGCAGTGTTGAGAGAGCAAACATATTCATTCGCAGGTTAACCATTCAGCCACCACAGCTATGCACTGGCAGTAATCRTCTGTTTTGCATTCCAAAGGTTGGTAGCAAATCTGTGGACACCACCATGAAGAGTGCATGGGTACATCAGCGCAAGMATAAGAGTCCTCCCTCAGAACACCACTGACTAAACATGATCTGGTTCCAGCCCCAGACCTTGACTTGTTGTAGCCTCAGTCAGTTCATGCAGAAGAGGTGTGGCAGTCACATAAACACAAAACGGCATAAATTTAACTCTTAAGCCTCTCTCTTCCATTTCTTACTTTTTCCAAGGTCCTGTGACAACTTTTTCAAAATTTCTAGGTCTTGCTTCTACACAGAGAATGTCCCAGCCATAAGCTACTGACCTTTAACATCTGCAGAAAGTGAAATGTCCTACCACCAACTCGCCCTCTGCTCAGTGCTGTGGGGATGCTTCCCTCCACACAGTGCATGTATCCCTTGGTCCTTTTTCTCTCTCACGAATTCTCATCAAGGTATGCTCTCCCTGTCACTGATTATTTTGCCTGTTAACTACCCTAGTATTTTTCAGGTTCATCTAGACTATCCTTGTTTCTGCAGCCATTCACAGACACAAATGTTATAGGAAGGCTTGTGGCAACTCAACTCGCTCTGCAGGAAGACTTTCTAGAAAGAGAGATGAGCAAACAAATACATTTTTTTGATTTCTTTGTATTGTGTCCCCATGATGATTGTATCTTTTCTGGATTAATGAAAATAGCAAAATGTTAGAAAAATGGTCCTCATATGTAGAAATGATTTAATAGATGCCCTGATTTATTTCTCTTCAAGTGCTTTACTCCTTCCTTTGTTGAAAAACACCCATTTAGTGTATTTTAATTTTGTTGCTACTTTTTCTYTTGTCTTTCCAGCTGCTCTGTGTTTAGTCAAATTCCCAGATTTCTTAATTATGAAAAACCCTTTCCCTGGGGGACGCTTGGAAAGGGTTTAGGTGTAAAGCAAATAAAGACTACAAAAGTAAATAAGACTTTCAAGATCCAGCCCTTTTTTTTTTTTTTTTTTTTTTTTTTTTTTTTTTTTTTTTTTTTTTTTTTTTTTTTTTTTTTTTTTTTTTTTTTTTTGGGGCATATTTTTCTGTCATTTTGGTCTGAGAAATTGCATGTGTCTTGAAGAAGGTTCCAGGTTCTAAGTAGTAATTTCCCGGCTGCAGTCTAAAACTCAAATAAATAATTCTGCAAAACATGACAGAGTACAAATCTTCTCAAACTTGGAAAGAAAATGGTGCATAGCTAAAGCTCAGCTGTGAAACATCCATAGCTGGCTTTAAGGTAGCCACCTTCTAGCATTTCAAGTCTTGACTTCTATCATTTCCTCCCATTAAYAGGCCTTCAAGATGAAAATATATACAGAATGTGAGTTTCAGTTTAGTGCATGGCTGTATTTGACAGAACATTTATCCTGCTTGTGTAACTTTAACTTGAAAACCAATTACTTCTAAAATTCCTTCTGCTTCTGCCCTTTACTCTGTGTTGTGCTAGAAGTTTGCTTTATTTTTACTAAGATTTGAAATAGAATAGATCATATGCTGAAAACTCATTTCACAATCAGATTTGTTTCACTTTATATGTTCCCTCAACTTTTATTCCTTTATAATTCATCTGATCAAAAAGTGCAAATTATTTCATGGAACAAAATGTCYCAAAACATGCTCTGTAGAGCAATTTTCTCCAAAATCTAAAAGGAATTTCTGAAAGAATATGTCTAAACTTGACAGATGTTTCTTTTTTTCCCAGTCCGGTGAAAACCCATTTTGTAGTTTTACTCTGGGTCTGAAGAGGGAGGCATGTGGYTTTGGGACAGTCAGCCAAACCAAACTTTTCTGGCTTTCTATGCAGGTGAGATTTGGAGGCTGAAGGAGTGGAATTCCTGACCCCGTTTGGCTCCTGGCATTCCTGCTGGGAGACAGCAACTGTGAAAGCTGTGGGCTTCCAGGTATTCTGCTGCAGGCCTGAAAATTTGGGTTTGACGTTTGAGGCTGGATCCAGGGCATTCAAATCATGGAAACTTGGCATGCCTCCTTGAAGACACAGATATATTTTCAGAAGAAATTACCATGAAATTACCATATTTTAATGAAGCTGCTTCAGCTTTACTTACAAATCTATGGGGCCTCGTGGGATTCACCAAGAATTCCTAAAGAGCTATCTAATGTCATTGCACAATCTTTCTTGGATGATTTTTGAGCAGTCTTGGGAATCCAGAGATCGAGCCAGTGGGTACCTGGTGAATACAGTCATTGGTCACATGAGGGAAAAGTCCTGCTTGTCAAACTTGAGCCCCTTTTACAACAAGGTAATCCACCTAGCTAATCAGGGGAAGCCAGTGGATATAATCTTCCTGGATTTCAGTAAAGCTTTCAATACTCTCCCTCTGAGCATCTGTCCCAGTTAAGGGAAAATTTGGAAGGAAACCTCTGAAGGGATCTCTCTAGAAAGCAAATTCAAATGGCCCCTCCCCCACACCATTTGGGAGACATAAATCTCCTTCAAAAAAAGTGGGAAAAAGTGGTTTATTTAACAAGCAAAATGTTCACAAACATGGAAAAATGAATGATATTAAAAAATTGAACCTCTCCCTGTTCTGAAGAGAWGACAAATTCAGAAAGTCCTTGTTGTGGGGTGTAGCTCAGCTCGCTCAGTCTCCCATCAGCCCCTCCTGTGCTGGAAAATGCCACATCCTGGCCCCCAGTGGGACATGGGTGTGAGCTCCTGGTGTTCCTCTGGGTTTTCAGTCCAGAGCAGGACCTATCCATTCCAAGAAAAAGAAAAGCCACAGTCTGGGGAACTTCACTGCCTCAGCTAGCTAAAAAAGACTGACTAAAATCAAAGGAGAGCTCTCTTCCACTGTCGGTGCTGCAGAAAATACAGTTCATGAGAAGGAATGTGAAGGAGTGATTTCAGTTTCTGAAAACAAACTGCATGCTTCTTCTTCCCCTTTTGCTCTCAGAACCAGTCCTAAAKGTGCAGAACTTCATATCCAGCATGAACAGAACAGACAGTTGGGGATACAAGCATCATAAAGTCATCCTAGRATATCATTCTGGACAAAATGTCCAACCCACAGCTGGATAAAAACATCATGTGATGGATGAACAACTGGCTCAGGGGTCAGGCATAAAGGGYTGCAGGGAATGGGATGACAACAGACTGGTGACCTGTCATTAGAAGGGTTCCACAGGGCTCCATGCTCAGACCTCTGCTCTTCAACATCTCCATAAATGGCTTGGACACAGGACTGGCCAGGATACTAAGCAATTCACAGATGATACAAAACTGGGGGGAACTGTCCACTCTCTTGAGGGAAGGGAGGACCTGCAGAGAGACCTTGAYAAATGAAAGGTACCAATCATRTGAAGGTCAGCAAGGGCAGGTGCTGGATTCTGCACCAGGGATGGGGCAACAGTGGATGTAAAGACAGATGGGGAAAGGAGAAGCTGGAAAGCAGAAATGAGTGCAGGAAATGGATGTGGGCATCCTGGCAAGGTGAAAATGAGCCCTCAGTGCCCTGGCAGAGAGAAGAGCCCCCGTGTCCTGGGCTGCATCAGGCACAGCGTCACAGCCGGGCAAGGGAGGGGATTGTCCTGCTCTGCACTGGGGTGGCCTCACCTCGAGTGCTGGGGGCAGTTTTGGGTGCCACAATACAAAAAAAACCATTGAGCTGTTGGAGAGTGTCCAAAGGAGGGCCATGAGGATGGTGAAAGGCCTTGAGGGGAAGCCGTGTGAGGAGTGGCTGAGGTCACTTGGTCTGTTCAGCCTGGAGAAGAGCAGACTGAGGGGAGACCTCACTGCAGTTACAACTTCCCTGTGAGGGGAAGAGGAGGGGCAGAAACTGATCTGTTCTCTGTGGTGACAGTGACAGCACACAAGGGAGTAGCCTGAAATCACATCAGGGGAGGTTTAGGCTGGGAATTAGAAAACATTCTTAATCCAGATGTTGGTTGGGCACTGAAAGAGGCTCCCCAGGGAAGTGGTCACAGCACCAGCCTGACAGAGTTCAAGAATATTTGGGCAATGCTCTTGGGGCTGGTGCTTTGCAGGATCAGGAATTGGATGCTGATGTTCCCTGTGTGTGTCCCTTCCAACTCAGTGTCTCCTGTGATTCTGTGAAAGTGAAGAGTAACACTCTGCATAAATGCTACTGAATTTTTAAAATTCTTTTTTGAAAATGTGGTAATAAAAATAAGGCAAAATTATTGATTTTCACATATAAAGCTKTGTCTAGAAATGAAAGCAATTTCAATTGTGTCAAGAGCTGAAAAGGAGGCTGTCATTCAGCCATTAACTTTGAACTACATTCAGTTTCTGTCAAACAGAAAACAATGCTCTCTACTTAAAGCTTTGCAGACTGTGTGTTTGTTCTATTTTGCCACTGTAAATTGTAAGGAGACAGGTTTGAGCTCTGGTGAGTCTTCAAGCTCTGTGAWTTTTAAAAACTGGTCTCAATGCAGTAATGAATATTTTCTTTTTCCACCACATCTACCAAAGAATTGACCTGGTGGATGCTTAAATGACATCATGCCTAGAAGAAAGTGATACAAGGCTGAACCAATGTTGCTCTAGTATACGTAGCCCCAAATCCTCAGTGCTCTGAATAGCCTCATGCCCCCAATACATGTGATTCAAGATAGAAACTTGAAAAAACCTCTTCTGATGTTACTCCCCATTTCTGCCACACAACAAAATGACGGTGCCAGACATGCTTCTTCCGTACAACAAAATGGCAGTGCTCTATGCACTCCCATACARCAGTGGCTATGTGCTTCCGCTGACACCATTTTGCGATCAACAAGATGTTCAGCCTCCTCCTGCAGCACCACCACTCAACCCCAGAAGCCCACTCCATGGCCCCAAGTCAGATGTAGTGCTTGCCTGAGGGTCAGTGCCTRTCAGCACAGAAAGCCCAAGACTCAGCTTCCAGGGTTCCCCTTATGTAGGTTGAAATTGGCAATGCTGCAGCTATTACAGCCACCAYCCTGATTTATGCACTGGGGAGTGCACTGGAAAACATTCAAAGCTCAAATGCACTGCTCGTGGCTCTTGTTGCAGGGTTGCAGCAGGTTCCTCTTCTTCGAGTTGCATAAAAGGAAACAGTCTGTGAAACACATTAACCTGGTTTATAAGCTTCCTCTGCTCAAWCCAAACCCAATCTCAGTACTCTGACACTGTCTACATTCTTGTCAAGCCCATAGATATAAATTGATCTGTTGATTCTTGGAGGACATCAGGAGCAGCAGGTACAGATTCAAAGAGGAAGATGGATGGGCTTTGGTGCGCTAGCACTGGCTAGTACTTGTTATCCCCTGTGTAATGAGTTCTCTTTCCTAGTTGGAGAGGAATTTCCTAACTGCATTCTTTCCCATCCTGAATGTTCTGCTCTKTACTCTGGAAATCCAGAAGAGATTAGTTTCCTCAGGCTCTTATTGGAGTCAATAGGGGTAGAAGGTCTCTCTCTAGGAATCACTCCAAAGTTCATTATGTTTTCACATGAAAATCCCTGAAAATCTGATTTTCAAACTGTTTCCTATGAGGAGAGGATATTCATCTTTTATTCTGGCCTAGGATGACATGAGTTAACTCTGTATTTTTGTATGTTTGCATATTTAAAAATAACTAGAAATTGTGGTTGAGCCTKTAAGTTGACTTAACAGTTCAAAGCAAAAACAAAGCCTGGATTTGTCCAAAGTTTAGGGATGCATAAGGAATTTCTCAGGGCTAAATMTTCATATCTGATTATAGTTGATATGCAGCTTCACTTAAGATAAAAATGAGGGGATGTGTTTAACTGTAAAAGATTTCAGTTGATGGAGTTTAAAAGCAAACATAGATTGAAGATTCATTGGAGAATCTATGGAGGAGAAGGACAAGAATCAGCTRTGTGTTTTATTTAAAAATCTTTTGTGTATTTTTATTTTAGATAAYAGATTTCTTCCTGAAGAGAAAATGACAACAACATGTTAAGTCAGCACCAGGAGGTCTGCATTTGTTTCTGCTGTAATGGAATAAGAGGCTCATGAAATAGGACAAAACACTGAGTAAAGACAAAGTAAGAAATTGTAGGAGAGAGAACTTGTTCCCAATCCTGTTAAGTCAAGCTTTTATAGCCATGGCCCCATGTGTAAATTGTCTCTGAATTATTTAAGTGGTCTTGCATTCTGAGTCCATAACATCGGTGTAATAAGGTTGGTTTTAATTCTTATCCTAAATAGTCCACCAAAAATGGACATCTATGTATAATGGAAGACAACCTAAATGAAAAGAATTAGTTATTTTTACAAAATTTATTGCTGTGAGAATAATGTAATATGTATTAAAAACTGTTGTCATGAAACAGTCATGGTGTCTGCAAGATTGATGATCTCAGAATGGCAGACAGCAATTTTTAACAGGTCAGAAGAAGATAAAAAGGTCTGGAAATTTTRACTTCTGGAAGCTGGAAGGTAAATTTAGAAATAAAACGTTTTAGTGCATATGAGGTTATGCTTCATATGCATACGCAYTCTCTGATAAAGAGTAAAATCTGTCCAACATCCTGTCTTTTGCTCCACATGCCATGGTTATGAAGGTATATTGTGGACTTCTTGTAACTATACTAATAAAATTAATAAAATAATTAATAGAATTAATTAATAAAATTAAAATTTAGGGAAATTTGAAATTGTGTGCAATCCTGTTCAAATATCACATGCGTCCATTTCTGGTGATTAGGAAATTCAGATCAAAACAAAAATATAAGTTTACAGTTCACTTCCATACAGAATGAGAAGTTCAGATTTCTCTAAAGAAAGTTTCCAAAACAGAGGCCAGAATTCAGCTATGGATAGCTGGTGTCAGCTGTAACAACTTCCTCTCCTTTGGGACTAGAACTCCATTCAGACTAAATTTCTTATACTTAGGAGGCTTCATATGTATATAACTTGCTGTATTTATACATATTTAATTTCTGCTTTCAGATACAGTGAAGTTCAAGAGCAAGAGTCAATCTTTGATTTGGAGGCAAGATTTATGTCAGAAAAATGACATTTTATATATATTTTCATCAAAACCAAGAGCAGACAATAATTTTTCTAGACTTAGAAGGATGAAATRTCCTTCAAGGTTAATTGTTTAGCCTATTAAAACTAATTTGCTTCTTTGTTTATAAAGCGGCAATCCATTAATGTGCTAAACAGTCTCACATAGTCTGTAGTAAAGAGTATTTATTGAGCAGAAAAAAACCCAGCAGTATGATAAATGAAGGTCAATTGTAGCAGTTTTTTCCTAGCTTGTCTTCTAATTTGGTTTTTATATGTGAACTTAAGGTCCTATATCTGGAGTTTTTCTACATTTCTAATATATTTGCTTATATTTTATTATGAAAGTAGATAAAAAATTTCTGAATTTGAACATTGTACAGAACTGGGTTTAGCTAAAATCAAGAGAGGCTGCTGCCTGTGGCTGTTGGTTACCTGGTCGAGGCATGGTCCTGATGTCTGTTTGATCTGTGCTGGAAGAAAAGAGGAAGAGCAATCTGTGCTTCCTTAACAGTTAATTGCTGCTGGTTTTGTACTTTGGATGTCAAGGAATATGGTGGTGAATACTGCATGACCCAAGACATCACAGCTCCCATTTCTGTCCTGTTAATGGCAACAGAAACTGCTAGTGTCAGGGTCTGTCCCCTTGTTTCCTAACCTGGTCTCCTCTTTCCTGTTCATGGCGGGAAGRTGTCATCTCTGGCCCCAGCTCTCTGCATCTCCCATTACAAGTCTTCAGGCTGGGCATGCAGGGATTGGGTAGTTTTTATCCAGAGAWTGAGAATGTAGCCAGTGTGGGAAGGTGGAGTTTTCCAAGAAAAACTGCAGAATGGATAAATAGATCCTGTTTTCTTATGTCTTTGCTTATGCTGTTCTATCTCATGGGAATACTCTTCGGTTGGGCTCTGCTGGTCCAAGAGTTAGTTTAGTTTTGTGGCCAAGAAGGCTAAGATAATGAATGGTAGGACTCTGATTAAGGTTGTGATGAATATTGTATTTCATGTTAGTGGTTGGTATTGCAGGTGGTTTTGGCTTGCTGTGATTGAGTGAGGTARTAGTTGGCTGGATAGTACTAATAGAGGGGGTAGGATTTAGTCAATGCTAGTGTTTGGGATGGGGGGGGATGGTGTGCTAGAAGTAGTCCTTGTAGCCTGAGGGTGGTGATTAGGAGCTTATGTGTGGTGGTCTTAGTTTAAAGGAATTTTGGGGAGGAGGATAGGAAGAATATGGGGAGGAAAGTAATCATTGGTTTTTAACATTATAGGAGGTCTAGGCTGTGTGAGTAGTCAGAACCATGGGTTCATGTAGAGGCAGTTAGTATTGCTAGGCCTGTGTCTACTTCGCAGGAAGAGAACATTAATGTGATCAGAGTYATTAGGGTGGATGAGGTTGCTTGGTGTCCAGTAAGCCATATTAATAGGGCACTAATCCTCTTCTTGACCATGACTAATGTATGATCTACTGGACAAGGAGACATTATCCATAGACTTGCCACATCATGCTTCCTCGTGACAATAGCAATCATGATAAAGCTAGGACTAGTACCATTCCACTTATGATTCCCAGAAGTGCTTCAAGGCTCATCCCTAACCACTGGTTAATGAAATTTCCCCCGATCACTATTCTCTTCCTAACATCTCACTCACTTAACACTACCAACAGCTATAGCCATCAGCCCAGCAGACCTAAYGGGACAAATGGAACTAAAATAAACACAAATTTGAAAAATCCTAGCCTTCTCATCATCTTGTCCTCTGCTTAGGCTGAATAGTCATTATCATTGTATATACACCAAAGCTCATGCTACCCACTTCCTTTCTATACTCAYTATGTAACCACTCAACACAACCAAGGCTTTGAAACTGTCAGCAGTAATAACCTCACCTCTGTGACATACAAGAACTGAGAACCCCCACCACAACAGTAAGGAATTCAGTCACTGCATGACTAAAATGGTTTTTGAACAAACCCTAAAAGTCAGTGAGGATAATTGGCAGCTGTGGTATCACAGTGTAATAATCAAAAAGGTTTTGCAGATGTGTTTATATAAGAAATATAAGGAGAATTGTATAATGACTGAAGTAAAGATAATGATACTGATTTTTAAGAAAATAAATTATGGTTGACTTTACTGAAAGGTTGTTTGTTGGTTCTTATTGATGGGGCATTTAAAAGCATTAGCTAAACTATGCTCAATTAGTAAGAACAAACAAAAAAGAAAAAAGGGAGTGTTGCTGCCTACATCAATAACAAATAATATCAAAGACACTATTCGTTGGGATAAAGAGTGACGCGTGCAGGGATAGCTCTTGTATATCATTCTATTCATCTGAGAACATGCTCTTTATAGATATATATAGTAATATATAAGAAGAACGGTTTCCTTTTCGTTTGATTTCAATGTGGGTGACATCTCAAATAGCCAGAAACTTCTTCAGAGTTCCTAAAAGTGATAGGGTTGTTTTATGTCCTTAAAACTATTTCAGCAAAAGCCCAGGTCAGATATATATAATTGTTAGAGGGCACATAATAAAATTACAGAAGTCTGGGATGTTTATTTATTTATTTAATTGGYTGGCTTTTTAGGGGCATTTAGACTCAGCAGATATTTCCAATTTATGTTTGGAATGAAAGAAGTGAATGTTTCCTTCCAAGCTGGTGATCTTGAATTACATGGAACATTTGGCATCCATAACAAAGGAAAGATGAGAAGATGCTGAAGATAGGCATGTAAAATCAKAGGATTAATTTTGGGTAGAAAAGATTTTGAAAGGTTATGTAGTCCAGCCTACTTCTCAAAGCGAGTCTCATCTCAAAACTGGWTCACATTCCTCAGAGTCTGAGTCAGTCCCAAAATTTAAAATTGAGTTAGGAATGAGGTTCAACACTCAGGGAAAATGTACTGAGGAAAGAGGCAGCTGAAAGACTGACGGACTCATTGCAGCTTGGAGTTTTCTTAATCAGAGATGCTCCTGATCATCCTTTTTAATCWGAGATGCTCTGATTGTGTATATGAGGCTGAGAGTGAAAGCAGCAGATCGAAGAATTTGTCAATCTTTGATTTTTTTGTATCTCATGCTCTTAAATCCATGAATTCCATAGAGGATTGTCAAAAGAGCAGGATTACCTCTGTTGATGATAAAAAGGTGATGCTGACAGCTGTTTACTAGGTTTATAATTAAACTGCATGTTTTGGGGTAGTATGTGGGAATCTTTTTTAACTTTTCCATGTRCAGTTACTACAACATAGTGTAGTAAAAATAGTGGTGGTTACAACATGAAAGAAAACACTCTTGAAAGCTGGACACCCTATGAGAAGAATGTAAGTTCTGCAGTCCTGACTGAAATCCTCTTTCTCTTGAAGCTGGTGGGAGGTATCTTTCAACTAACTCACCAACAGCATGAAAGGAAGATTTGTTTAGAAAAGAGACACATCTTTCAACTGTAGAGGAGCATGAACAGRCCTTCTTTTGCAGTGTTTGGGCAGGGAGCAGATAAGCAAGTGGCAGTGAGTGTTTTTTGGTAAAGTGCTTCTCTATGGCATGGGGCACACTGTGCTGTGGCTGAGATTACATACCACAGGACCAGGCCTCAWGCAGAGCAGTGCTTCCAAGAGTCAACTCAGCCAAATTTGTGTTAAAACTCCATTATTGCAGATAGGATTATGTTGCTGAACATTGTATTATCTTCCTTCTAAATTGCTTCTGGTCCCAGAGCTCTCTTAATTGTGGGACTGTGAATGGCAGGAAAAGTTTGCTCTGGATTTGTTCAGGATGGCAGGATCCTAAAGYGTGGGAAAGTAAGTGATATCTAAACAGTAGGTCATTTACACCTCTTATTTATTTGAAGGTATTTGTATGGGTTTYTTCTCACATTTCTGTCGGTGTGTTGCCTTCCTTAGGGGAGTGTTATCCATTCTCGCAAAGRGCCTGCTGGAGGCTGAAGTTACAAATAGGAGGGAGGAAAACTAATTTGCTTAAGAATGGAAATACTTATCTGRAATTTATTGCATTATATTTTTTTATCATATCTTTTAAGGGCTCAAGAAGCTCAGATCAATCCACATTTTTACAAGACCTTTGTTAATACATTAGTATCTTTGAAACTCAAATGGGCTTAGTAAGGAACAATTTGTATTTGGAATATGTACTACARAAGGTGTGTTTGTAATATGTTAGCCAAAGCAATGAACAGTAAGGTAAGGTCATGTAGTAATGTCTTTAGGTAATGTCAAATATTCTACCTTAACTTCTAATGACAACTGCTTTCTTATTTTTTCTATTTTTGTTGACGCAGAGAATAAATGTTTTCCACAGAAGCAAGAACAATTGATGGTGACAGTAGCTGTTTCTTCAACTCTCAAAATTTGGACTTTTTTAGATTTCTTGTCTTTATTTCTGATTTTTAGCKCATGTGATCTTCATTTTTGTTTAACAGTTTTAAAGCAAATTTTGCCTGTTCAAAGAAAAATAAAATTCTGTGTCACCTACCTCTGTTGAACCAACAAGTTCACTGCAGAACTGGGACAGTGTAATGGTTTAACCTCTCCCTCACTYCCTCACCATCAGGACTGGGGWGAGAATTGGAAGAATGAAAGCTGGAAAATTCACTGGTTGAGRTATAGACAGTTTAATAGGGGAAACAAAACAAAATCTATGTACACAAGCAAAGCAAAACAAGCAATGAATTCACTGCTCCTCACGGGCAGGCAGGTGTTCAGCCACCACCAGRAGAGCAGGGCCCCATCATGTATCTTGTCCACTTACTTGAATAGACAAATGCCATGACTCCAAACATTCCCCCCTTTCTCCTTCTTCCCCTCAGCTTTTTGTACTGAGCATGATGTCACATGGTCTGGATTATCCCTTYGGTCAGTTGGGGTCACCTGTCCCAGCTGTGTCTCCTCCCAACCTCCCATGCACTCCCAACATCTTCACCAGCATGGAAGTACAAATAGCAGCCAAGGCCTTGGCTCTGTAAGACCTGCTCAGCAATAACAAAAACATTTCTGTACTATCCATCCTGTTTTCAGCACAAATCCAGAACACAGCCCCATACTGGTCACTGTGATTAAAATTAACTCTACCGAAGTCGAAGCCAGAACAAGTAGATAAAAAGTGGTTCAATCTTGCACAGGCTTAATTAATGAGGATGACACAGGTATAATTACATAATAGAATATAGGGTGTTATGAGTATTTTTCACAAGGAAAGATCAAGGGCCCAGAGAAAAACACATTGAGAGAAAATAGAATGTACTTTTTATCTTCCCTTATCATGTACTAGCATTGGCATTTGGCCCCATCTTTTCTCAAGGTGAGTGCAACCCACTTTTGCTAGATTTGTTGAATAAAAAATGTGAACTGGAAAGACATMTATGATCTGATATGAAGGCTGGATATGATAAACATGAACTTAGATGAAGTAGTGTAACTTCGTTATCAAAAGTCATCATTATCAAAAATACTAATTCTTGTATGAACATAGAGGAGTGTGTTGGCCTCTACTGCATATGAAGTAAATCTCATTGAGAAACATGATCCCACCAACTAGATTGTGTAGTCTTATTAGTTGTCTTTTACCAGATGGTGCTAAAATTTTGTTTCTTACTTCATGAAAAGAACATTTTTTGATATTACAAAGTCTGGTCCTCAAAATGTAGCTGGTTCAAAGTAATTAATCTCAATTATTTCTATATTTATTTTCAGGGTGTAGCGGTAATTATTACATAATATTCAAATGCTGGTTTAAAGAATGCTAGTGCAGATCTTTAGAGTATTTGGGTGAATCCTGAGCATCAATAARTCTTATCAAATTTCCTGAAAGTTGAGGGGATATTATCATTAATTTTATGAAACTGAGGCACAGAGGCAGTTAAGACCTCAGTGACTGAGACACCCAATATGTTTTTAGGGTGCTTAACATTATGTAACACTTAGTGTATATGAACAGCAATTAAATAGTGCCTTCAGTTGTGGGCTGGAGTGCTTGATTCTTCTTTAATTCAAACCTCAAAGAAAGAAAACTTTAGAAAATTTGAAGTCTACAGGAAGGGATCAGCTAGCTAGTAAATGTCTAGTATACCTGGAAATATGCTGTAAAACTCCATGACAAAGCAGGAAGAAAATTTTTAAGCTTCAAATCATCTCATCTAAGCTTTCTAATCTTCTCATTTTTGGACTAGAACTAACTAGAATCTCATTTTGTAATTTTATATCTACTTTTCATTATAGACAGGAATCTCTTTGCAGCATGACACTATTTCTTTCAGAATTACTGATTCAGGGAGAGATTTAGTGCAATTCAGTCATGCAACTATTTTATGGTGTCTTTCCAATTTGTTGGAGTTTTTGGAGCACAGAAGGGTTGAGACAATCCAGATAAAGTGAAAATACAGATTTTTTAAGACTTCTGTAAATTAGGATGTAAGAGCATATGTAATGTGCTTGTAAGTTTAGAAAACTTGTGAACTGTAGCCTGGAGACATCAGGGACAGCTGGGAAGAGCAGGAGGCAAAGTGGAGGTGATTAGAGAACTATAWGCTACATATATATCCCTGAAACTGACATTGTGGCACAGGCTAGCCTGTGAGTACAAAGCAGGGTTACCTGCACATACCAATCAGTTTTTGAACAATTTAGACTTGTCTGAACTGATAATACATGCATGTCAAGTTGAAAAAATACAGCACAAATACATTTTTGCATTACACTGTGATTGGTTCTAATCTCTAATCTCAAATAATCTAAAGTTAATAGGGAATAGTTGCACTGGTTTAGAAGCATCAGTGTTTAAAATTTTCTAAGATGAGAGTGAGGCTCAGTGTCTTTATCCTATATAGAGCACTTGTTACATTACAGTTAAAGTATTTGAGTCTGTGAAAGTTTTTGTGAACATTCTTTGGCTACTCCACCATAACATGATGAGCATCTCTTTTATAAATTGTGTTTCTGCAGATGAAACTCACTTGTTACTGGTGCAATTCGGGAATTAATACTTCTCCCTGTGTACACCATCTTCTAGGAGAGGGGAATGAGCTTTTGGGGAGCCATCTCCGCATTTATCTGTTTAGAAATTCATAATGTTCTGTGGTAAATGCATGATTCTTTCTTATTAACTATTTACACTTGGAATACTCAATTATTTAGGAAAATAAACTGTTTAAGGTGTAAATATTAAATATGTTTTTATGTGGTAGCCATTAATTTGGCAATGCAGAAATGTGTCCAGTTGTGTTTTGTGTTCCACCTGTGCACCTGTGTTGCTGAGTTGGATGTTCATTTTTGCATAGAACTTATTGGAGGTTCTGTCCTGGGTGTTACTAATAAAAGACCTTTTTTTTATTTCAGACATGAAGAGGATACTGAATACTAATGTGCAGTCAAGTCCCTGTACTSCAACTACTGTGCTTACAAAACTCCTGCTGAAGTTATAGGAATTTTGAATTCCAGTTTTYGGTTTGAGGATTGCTATTTAATTGTTCACTGACTTGTTTAAGTGAAGAATTGTAGGAGTTTGTCTTGATTTTGAAATCTACATTCTGTAGCAGATGAAATGATGATGGAAAATGTTGCTGTTTTTGAACAACCCAGCACTGATGGGTTTTGTGCTTTAGTTCATAGCTTAATTTGTAATTAAACCAGGGTTATTTGTGAAACCAGTTAAAATAAGGATTCTGGCTCAGAGATTTTAAGGGCATTTTGGTAGGACACTGACTCAGGTGTATAGCTGTAAAAGAGAAAAGCAGGAACTTAATGAAAAATTTAAGACAAGACACTAAGTAAAATAATTTATTATTTTGTGTACCTAATGGAACATAAAAAAGTGAGAAAGGTTATACTAAAAGCTGTAACATGAAGTGTTAAATGAAGAATGAGTGTTAAATTGTATCACACGTTAAATGTTTCATTTACCTCATAAGTACAATAATTGAAAGCCCTTTAATTTTTATGGCCCACAGCTGGAGTTCTTGTCATAATATTACTGAAAGGGAAAGTCTGAATGAGGTTGGAATACTTTTAAATAACATCCTCAAAAGAAAAGAAAAACAAAGGATACCTTACTTGCAGGACTCTCTCAACAGCTTTTGTTGATCCCAGAATCAAATGACAGAAAATGCTCAGGTCCTTATACACACTACAAAAGTGAGGCACTATCGTTGATGATGTAGCACAGGAACCTAACTGGTTTTCTTTGAACACAGCTGCCACTTGACAGTAATCATGGGGTAAAGTCCTCCATATCAAGCAGGGAAGAAAAGGTGTGATGGTATATTAGTTAAGTTCAGCTTTTGCAGCATATTTTAAAGTTATTTATACTGTGAAGTTTTTAAGATGTGGCTTGAATTGAGTATAAATTAAGTTGCCCATCTTCTAAGAAATCCTATAGTAATAATTTACAGCTATGTCAGTTGACAGTCTTTTCCCTTCTTTGGGCTGACTGAGTGTTACGTTCCCTTACTCTACAGATTTTGTGACGCCAGTTGTTAGGGAGGTGTTCTAGCACAGAAGTATAAGGCAACTATTCCACCTTCACCTTCCCCATCTCGTGCCTGACATAAGAATATGTCAGCAGCAGGTAGAATCAGCCTGCTTAAAATCAGCAGGATTTTAATTTGGAAGGTGTTCCTATGACACCAAAGCTGAAGTTTACATCTCATGGAACTGCCTTCCCACAAGGAAGAGCACACATGGTGTATTTTCACTTGTGGACATTTTTAATCAATCGGTGTTTGCCACAAAGATGAAATCTAGCCAAACAGATCTGTGTCAAACACATACTAGAGACTTCTTAAATTTCTTAAAAAGAGGAGGCCTCYATCTACGTGATTTCCTAGGGAAAATGCTGTGCACAGTGACTGGCACAGCTTAGGGAGGGATGAAGGGGATGAAGTRTTGGAAACCTTCAAGCACCCAAAATGGGGTCTTAGCACTTGGGTAGGCACATGGATCTAATTGTAGGTTGGTCAAATAGCACTTCTTGTTCCCTTTTTGTGGTATAATAATGTTTATAATATGTATCATAAAATCCCAAGTCATTTTCCTCTCTGCAGAGTATAGCAGAATGTTTAGGAAAGGTTTCAGGATACCCTTAGATGTCACTGAGAATAAATAAAGACTATTTTACAGGCTARTAAGGTCAATGTTGCAGCACCTTCCTTTTGAGACCCACAGAAACAAAAAAATAGTATTTTTGCCATCATTGCACCCTATAATATCTGGCCTGCATACTAGCCAAAGCCAGGCCAGAAGACCATTGCATATTGAGGAGGTGGTGATCCATCTAAGAGTTACCCTGAGCAGGTGCACAGTGCTGAATGCACACCTGGGCCTTCAGGGCTCTGCTGAGTTGCACAACTTCCCTGGCCTCAGGGAACGCAGCTGGCCCACTGAAATGGGGAAATCTGTACACAGTTGCCACTGGATACTAGTGACTACACCACTTGTGTGTCCCTGTCTGTATCTAAGAGTGTTGCAAGCTCTCATGTGGACATCCTTCCTGCTTGACGATAGGAGGGGTGAATATAAGATGGTGAATATTTTTCCCGATACAAAAATCTATGATAGCTCGAATGATCCWAATTATGGGAATCTCTTTTAGAGACATGCAAATCATTCTGTGTGTGGGGTGGAGGTCCTGCACTATTTAGGGTTCTCAATGTAGAATCAGAGAATCAAAGAGTGGTTTGAGTTGGAAGGGACTTTAAAGATCATCTAGTTCCAACCCTCTTGCCATAGACAAGAACATTTTACACTAAACCAGKTTKCTCARGGCCCCATTCAACTTGGCCTTGAGTACTTCCAATAATAAGGTAGCCGCCAYTCCTCTGAACAACCTGTTCCAGTGCTTTACCACTGTCACAGCTAAAAATTTCTTCCTAAGATCTAACCTAAACCCACCCTCTTTCAGTTTAAAGCCATTCCTCTCATCTTGTCACTGCATGCTCTTGCAGGATTCCCTCTCTAGCTCTCCTGCAGCTTCCTTCAAGTACTGGAAGGTGTTATAAGGTCTTCTCTTCTCTTCTCTTCTCTTCTC
>QVAJ01000703.1:16616-42679 GCA_003546035.1 Mixornis gularis | reverse complement strand
TGAGCTACTTGCCCATCAACACTGCAAAATTCTTTTATACAGGGCTGATCTTGATCCATTCCCTGCCCAGCCTGTATTTGCATCTGGGATTGTCCTGGTGCAGGACCTTTCACTTGAAGTTGTGGAACTTCATGTGATTTGCACAAATCTACCTCTGAAGTTGTAAGGGTCCCTCTGGATGCCATCCTGTCCCTGCAGTGTGTTGACAGTACCCCACRGCTTGGTGCTGCTGGAAACATTGCTGAGAGTGGGGTTGATTCTGTTGTCCACATGGCTGACAAAGATGCTAAATAGCACTGATCCCAATGCCAAGCCCTGAGGTATGCCATTACCATAAATATAGGAAATTTGTGAAGAGCATTTATCAGTGCATAAATGGCAGATGACTTCATTCTTCCCAAGAATGTGTCATTAAAAATTACCTACAGTTAGATACCATTCTCCAAACAGCTAATTACCTTAAATAATTATTTTAAAGACCCACAAAAGCATCCCATATAGGCAGGGACTTCCAGTTTGGACTTCCTGCTCCAAGCAGGGCTGTTGCCAGCACTATATAAAATGAACTATGACTTTTCTTTTCTGACCTTGCATTGTCTTGTATGTATCGAGGTATACCCTAACTGTGTTTATTCATTGCTACAGATAAATTGGCTGGTTTTTATTTCTTTCATCTTGGAAATTGTATTGTAGCAAWAAAGAAAAAGGGAAAACCAAACTCCCATGTGATTGTCTGCAAAAGCAGTGAGAATCARTCAACGGATAATTATTGCAAATGCTGGTCAATGATCATGTGAGTATATATAGATTGGTACATATCAAGTTACAGTGGAGGAAAGGATCAGGCTTTTACAGTAGACTGTACACAAAAGACAGTAGACTATACACTGACAAACTGATGTCATGCAGTTGGGAAAAAAARGAGATGATTTAATAGATGTTGTATTTAAAATCTGAATGAGAATTCTTGGGCTTGGTGATTGGGAAGCTTCAGCTGTAGTTGTGTGGCTTTTGGACATCACTCATAAAAAGTATATAGATTAGAAGAACAGCAAAGAAGCAAAACTGATAATTTTATGAAAGATAGTGCAAGAAGAGTAGTTTAAACTAGAGGAGATAAAATTAATATGTAAGAGAATATTTTTCAAATACAAGCAGTTCTCTATRAAAGTTAATAGCAATCAACCATTTTGACTATCATTTAAGGGCTGGGTAGAAAGGAACTGTTGGGTTTGCTCTGAAGGAATTTAAGGTTGAATATCAATTTTAGATGTGGCATTTAACGTTACATTAGAACATTATAGAATTAACACCAAAAGAGGCTTTAAAGAGGGAATTAGTTAAAAATCTGCCTGCTTTGTAAGATCATGCTTAAAATAAAGAAGGCTTTCATGCAATTTGAGTGTAGTTCACTTTTACTTGATTTCTCTGAYTTTGGAATAGGGAACAGTTTGGATGCTGAGCCAACACATGAGCTGTATGGGAGCTTCCTCTTCACAGGTGTTTAAGTTTGGCATATGACCTGGCACATCAGCTGTGAGTATGGTAAATTACTTAATCTAATATGACTATAAAGAACATTTTGACCCTTTCAGCTTATTGCAGAACACTGAGGCTGGAAAATGTTCACTGGGTTGTACTTCGCTAAAAGTTCTGGCAAAATTCTTGTTTGAGAAACTTCCACCTCTTTGTGCCATCTCACAAATGAAATAGTAATACAAAAGCGAAATTGCCTGCTTGTCTTCTACCAATTTTGCCTAATTTAATGATCTGTCTCYTGGATGAGCTCATACAAAGTGTTAGGTTTCATTTATGTTAATGCACTCACTGCAAATCTGAATACCTTGGGCTGAAGAGGCATTTAATTCTTTTTCACGCATACARTAATAAGATACTGAGTCATCAAAGTGTCCTGGTATGAGGATCCTGATTACAAAACCAAGGGTTTCATGCAGAAGCTACATACTTCMCAATTGACATTGCAGGAACTTAACACAAGTCAAGATTTACTTGTACAATGTTCATTGCTGTATTTGGAACTCTAATCACAGCAATTTAAAAATAAATTATTATGTACAACATGTAGTTTTGCCTCTCCATGAATGGTGAATCAAGAGATGTTACATATGTCTGTTTTTAGTTTTGCTTATCCACTTCGTGTAGCAAAAGGATATGAACACTAAATAGACCTGATGTTCATGARATATTTATGTTCATAAATACTTCCTTGTCTCTTTCTCTGGTGGGAACCCTGCTAGGATGGACATGCTTCAGTATTATCATTTTTAATTGATGTCAAGAACACTAGTGCTGTTGCAGTTTGGATGGCTATGCAGCTTCTTCTTCTCTCTGTTTTGTCAGAAGAAACTTCTGACAGAAAAATTCAGAAGCAATTTCAAGAATATATAGTTTATCRATATTTATGACTTTGGAAGAAAAAGAATGCAAAAGGACATTTTAACTTCCTAACAAATTGTCTGTATGTCCTTGTTTCCAGAGCAAACTTTAGATCTATCAGTCCCAACAAAATATATGACTGATTTAAACCCCAAATATTTGGCAATAAAYAAAATTTTGGCTTCATTATTTGGCATTTTGCCTCTTGCGTTTTTGAGATGCTGTACTAAGCTGCTTTGAAAATATTAACTTAGAGTATGTAGAAGAATGAAGAACTGGGTAGGTAAGTGTGCTGTTGGTTAACCATTTATCAGCCATTCATGCCTGCATGTCTGGATATTTGCACTTACCATGAGAGTGGATGTCCTTTAGCCATGTGCAGCTGAGACTCTAAGGGGTAATTCCAACTTYAGGGTAATCAATTTTTGTAAAGAAAGACAGACACTTCCCAAGCAGTTCTGGATTTGTGCAATGTCTTCAGATAATATTGAGATGGCCAGTTAGCATTTCAATAATTAAAAGTGTCTCATTAAAAGAAAAGACAGGCCAGGAAATGAAGCTACTTGTCACTTACGACTATGAGAAAATTGTAAGTGAATGTATTATCCACCAGAGAAAAAAGGTACTTTGTCTGAAGATCAAAATTTATTAAGCTTTAGAGATCAACATAATGTTGATAATTGCAATTCCTACCTTAAATATCAAGACTACTCCTAGGGATGAAGAAAAGTTCATTGTTCAATTAGCCACAATGCAGCTTTGGCATAGTAGAAAACTAGCTAGTTCCAATTCGCTCTCTGCAGTGGTCTAAGAGGTTGATGTGGTAACTCTGAAGAATGCATGTTACACTATAAACATGCAAGTGTTTCTTCATCTAGCTCCCTGTCACCATGGTAAGWTACTCTTGTGCAGATTTTTGTCACCATAAATGACAAAGGAAATCTTTTCTAATTGAAGCATAGAGGGGTAGCTGGGTGGTTTTGTGCATTCCAAATGCATACCCTACCTCCTGCATTTTCTGTAGATGAAAGAGCACAATGTAGAAATTGGAATAGTACAAAATTGAACACCATCTCTTTTTTTCTCAGTGTATTTCCTTAAAATACACATCWACATTTGTATTTTAAAGCCTCTGTTGATATAAGTGCCCATTCCTGAATTAACAGTTGYGTTTCATAAGACTTGCTTCCATTTWTTTATGAAGAGGAGACTTGGTAATTGCAAATGGCATAGAAATACAGAACTGTGGCATAGATGGTATGGGTCTGATTCTTAGCTGTGCTGCAGTCTTGTGTTTTGACCTAGCAAATGATTGTCCCCCAGCTCTTACCAATTCCTATGGAAGGTAAACTGCTGATTACTGCATCTCTCCCTCTGGACCTAGGGGATGGACCACAGGGAGGAAGGGAGGAAGGGAACATGCCTGTGGTCACCGCAGACAAAATGGGGATAATACAATTGCTGTACTAWATTATTACTGTATTATATCCCATTTATAACTTGTAGCAATTTACTTGGAGCAAAATAAAATCTCTAGACCAGCATTATACATTTTATTGTACGTCCTGTACTTGCTCTTCAACACCAGATTGCAAGGCAGCAACACCACTKTAGTGCTGGCCAGAGCTCCTGATGAGTTCTCTAATGTGAACAGTAACAATCAGAGCAGGAAGAAAATAACATTCTGCAAATCAGGAGTAAAGTGACATGCTAAAACTTAAAAGAACTATTAAACAAACCCACCCAGCAACAAAAACCAACAAACCCAAACAACAAAACCATTGCTTCTTTTTCTGAAGTCAAKTGTTTCTAGAGTTTTCTATAGCACTTTTTATAGCTTCATCAATCAAGTGTAAGAGAAATTAGAGCACTCTCTCTTGGCAAAATAGGAAGTGAGAACTAACACRGCAACTCTTGGGTCTCCCTGTTTTAATTTTCTTTCAACATGTTGCGATCACCTATGAATAAGCTGGACACTCATTTTGAAGTCCAGTGGATAGCTAATTTTTGTGTAGTGTATCAGCAGCAAGTGATTCCTATGAACAGTTTCTTATAATTCTCTGATTTAATAAAGATTTTTTTTATTCAGGATTTCTGCCTGACTCTGCTGTTGACAGCAATTTTGCTGTCGCAGAAATACTTGTGCAGGAGTAATTTCAGTCTTGAAAGGAAAAAGWTGTAGGTACCCATAATGGAGGTAGCAGAACTAGGTCACTATTTCTGAGAGAAATGACTGGAGCWTTTTATTTAACTTCTGTTCAAAAGACTTTGATGGGTTATCCCATCACCACTGAATGATAGCTGTACTGACACTCAGGTTTCTGTCAAAGATTGAAAATGAAAGAATGCTTCCCCTCTTCATCACAGCTCTTTGCGGTGTAGGGTGTACAAACAAAGCACTCTTATTTGCTCAGTTTATTCAAACAGATGGATTTAATTCCTGCTTAAGAAATATTTCAGGAGTCAACTGGGATTTTTTTCTGTTTCATGGTAAGAGATAGTGAGATAAGAATAGGATCCCCTTGGGAAGAGACATTCACAAGGAATGGATTCTTAACAGGGAGTGCGAGGGACAGAGTAGGTGAGGAAGATATGTTCTGGAAGAAAGATTTGGGCAGTAGACAAATGGTGTTGTGTCTTGACAGTGAGATTTTGAAAATATTAGTCTAATAGGCAAGTGTATCTTGGGGCTTGTGGACAGATTACAGCCGGTCTCTGCAGGATAACTCCATAAACCCACGTGTGATTTACATTTTCCAGTCACCTCTGTTTCCTCTCTTCAAAGAGTGCATACTGTGGTATTACCAGAACATAARTATGTTTAACCTTGTGGATACTGCTGAAATCTGTCTAAATGCTGCTAGGTTTAGGTTAAATAGTCACTATTAATTAGGAGAGCTGTAGTCTTGAATGCTGTGGCTAGATATGACATTGCTGTTAGCTCTAGTTGGCAAAGACATCTCCTCTGACAATTTAGTACTGCAGGATTCCTTAAGGACTGGAGATGAAAAATGTTTTCAAGAAGCACTGGATTTTTCCAACTTGTTCATTGCTTTGCAAATTTATCCAACAAGATATTTAAACATCACCTTATTTTTAAAATGGTATGTGTTTTTATTTTTCTGTTATTTCTTTGCATCTTACATTTGCAGTCAGAAGTATTGATAGTGAGCGCAGGGGAGCTGTTTAATAAAAGATAACAGCTTTTAGATGTCTTCAGTTACATCTTTTATTGAAGACCATCAGAGCCTATTCATGAAGCTAAGGTATCCTACTAAGATTTCTTGAAGTGGCTTTAGTCCTCCTAGATGGGTGCCACTTACCAGTAGATTTAGGGAACCATAATGAAAAATGTAGTAATTTCAGCAATTCCAGTAATTGTTAGACTTTGCACTGCTCTAACATTTTTTGAGATGTTCTTGATAAGTGCAATTGAAGCCATTGGTAAGGTAATTTAGGCAAAGTGATTTTGTTTCCTAAACGTGTGTAGTCACTATTTGCTGCAAGCCATGAAGCTATTCTTCTAGTTGTTGAAGAAAGTCTCTGTGTTCCAAGTGGTGAGGAAAAATGGTCAAATTACATTTTTAGTGAGGAAAAATGGTCAAATTCCATTCCAGTATGCATCTCATGTCAAAAAAGATAGATGCAGGTAACTTTATGAAAGTGACTTTCCTTTTCTTGTTGTGGATTCGGCTAAATGTTATTCTCCTTTCAGGCCACAGAATTCCACTCACACATACTGATTTCTGAACTGGTATAAGCATATATATATGTGTGTGSGTGTGAATAACTGGGTTTTTAAGGCAGAAATCTGATAGTAGATTTTTATTACACTAAATAACTGGAAAATCTGTTACTTGCAGAAAACCAGTGACATGGGTGTCATCTTTTTTCAAAAGACATAAAAAGGGAATAAATGAAGGTTAAATGCTTTAATTCTAGTTAACAGCAGTTTGCTTTTTTTGTTTTTCTGGGTGAGGCTCAAACTGAACTTCCCTATATCTTCCTGAATTTTAGACTTTTAAAAGTATTACAAGTTTAAAGCCATAAGAGGAAACTACTGTGTTTCAGGCAGTTACTGATCTACTGATCAGCTAATTTTCTGATGATCATTACATGGCAGTTATTAAACTGATCAATTTGTAAATATTCACAGGAAAATTTAAAAGTAATTAAGTGTTTCAAATACAGCTGGATTACTTTTCTGATAATCTAGCTGTTTGCTCATATATTATATTTTTATACACTATCAGCACCCTGAAATATGTTCATGGTTAGATATATGTGAGTTCTGAACAATGGCAGCTTCATGCTTACAGAAACACTGGCCGACAGTGGTCTGTGTCACTCTAAAACCCACTGTGTTCGTGCAGAGAAAATGAGCAGAGCCTTGAAGMAAATGAGTTCTCTTACACACAGAATACCCTCTCTCTCTGTCTGGTGCCAGGCTAATGCTCTGCTGCATTGTCCTTGGAGGTATTTCCCTTCTGCACTTGAGAAGACAACTCAGGATCTTACACATTTTGTTGTGTTTGAGAATTGCATTCTCTTCCAGCTTGTGTATCAAACCTCTGTAGCTCTTTAAAGTAGTATGGATGCAGATTGTCTACAAACAAGAACTGTTTCCAAGCCAAAATGAATAAATGAACTGCAAAATGATTTTAAAATGCAGCTCCACTGATTTTACACATAATGGATCCTAACTAAGATATCTTTGGCTCTGTCCACAAATGGCAACCCCTTTGGCTTTTAAAGTGTCTGGATAAGGCAAAATGCCCTATGGTCAGCTTCATAGAGTAAAATTTTAGTTCTGTCAATGTTGTTTGGTTATTATACATAACCAAAATAAACAGTGTGCCTATGTTCCCAGCTGTCCTCAGTCATTCAATGGACCATGACTGGGATGGTTTTTAATTTAATCCATGGATAAAAAACTTATTCCTTTTTCTGTGTTGTGTATTTTGGTATCAAGGTGTCTTTAGTACATCTCAGACTGGATATTGCAGTGTCTATGGGGCTGGACATGTCAATCAATCATAGAATAAAAGAAAACTRTGAATTGGAAAGAATCCACAACCAYCATCAAAATTCAAGTGGTAGTTCTGAACGGGACATCTCCAAGAGTCACACCAGGTGCCCAAGAGCACTGTCCAAAATCTTGAATTCTGTCAGGCTGATGCCGTGATCATTTCCCTGGGGAGYCTCTTTCAGTGCCCAACCAACATCTGGATTAAGAATATTTTTCTAATTCCCAGCCTAAACCTCCCCTGATGTGATTTCAGGCTACTCCCTTGTGTGCTGTACTGTCACCACAGAGAAGAGATCAGTGCCTGCCCCTCCTCCTCTCCTCACAAGAAGCTGTAATGCAGTGAGGTCTCCCCTCAGTCTGCTCTTCTCCAGGCTGAACAGACCMAGTGACMTCAGCCACTCCTCACACGGCTTCCCCTSAAGGCCCTTCACCATCCTCATGGCCCTCCTTTGGACACTCTAACAGCTCAATGTCTTTTTTGTGTTGTGGCACTCAAAACTGCCCCCAGCACTCGAGGTGAGGCCACCCCAGTGCAGAGCAGAGCAGAGCAGGACAATCCCCTCCCTTGCCCGGCTGTGACGCTGTGCCTGATGCAGCCCAGGACACGGGGGCCCTCCTGGCTGCCAGGGCACTRCTGGTTCATGTTTAACCTGCCATTGACCCAGATCCTCAAGTCCCTTTCTGCAGTGCTGCTCTTCAGTGTCTCCTCTCCCAGTCTGTCCAYACATCCAGAACTGCACTGTCCCAGGTGCAGAATCTGGTGGTTGCCTCTGTTAAAATTCCTAGAGATATATGTGAGATATATGTGATTGCCTATCCCTTTAATTCTTGTAGGTCTTTCTGCATGGCCTGTCTTTGAGGGAGACAGAARCTCCTCCTGATTTACTAAAATCAGCAAATTTAGGATAGGATACCTTCACAAGGCTTATGTTCTTGAATCTGTTCCAAAGAATTTGAATCAATTAGGAAATATCCCTGAGTAAAGAGATGGGTTATGTGCTTGTGTACTTGTGTACTTTTCCAGGAGTAGATTGTGACAGAGTTAGCTTCACGGAAAATGGTAAGTAGTAGGTGGAGAAATAAAGTCTCCCCTAAATCTCCTTTTCTTCAGTCTAAACAACCCTAGCTCCCTGAGCCACTCCTCCCAGGATTTACTTTTAAAAACAACTGTAGGTGAAGTATCTTGAGAATTAGACTGTATTCAGTAAAATATTAAGAAAGGTAGTTATACAATTTTCAGTTTAAGAAAAGGAATTGCATACWCAAAGGACCTTTTTGATCCAATTTCCTGAACATTAAGAGAGTACTAATGATAATAACCTGCCTTTAAAAAATCTGTAGTTAGATAACTCAACATATAACGTTTATAAGTTTGAGATACTCAGTTATATCAATATAGTACGTAGATATTAATATATATAGTTATATATTTTAATGGTACCTACTACTGCCTTCTTTTTTGGTTTTGATACCTTCCCTCCTGGATCAATACAAGAGACACAGTGATGTAATGGTAGTGAAAAATTTGATTTTGAATGAGCAAGAAGACAAGATTTAAAATACTGAATGAAAAGGGAGCAAGTTGAAAATAAAAGAAGGCAGCTGTGGTCAGGAAGAGCAAAATATGCTTACTGTGTCTGCGGTAAATTAAATCCTTTAAATAAGTAAAATTTTACTGTGTTCTGAGGCACATAAAATATACACGTGAAAAAAATATCTGGGTCTACTTCAGTACTACTGAAGACAATCACATATTTTAAGGTCAGACCAGACAGCTAGAACAAGTAGCCTGAGATTTACAGGTCAAATCTGAAATGCAGTTTGGGATTCCCAATTTGGTTTATTACTAAAGGAAATTATTGCTGAAATTTAGATGTGATGAGAACCTGGCTTTTGATACTGAGGAAATTCAAGTTTATATCTAATACAAACAGATCAAACCATCATAGTGAGCATTTGTAGAAGAGTGTTGTCAAAAAACCTTTGAAACTAATATGGAGAAGGAAGTTTCTTGGTGGTCCAAGAATTGCTGAATCTGTTCCATCTTAATTTATAATGATGGCCCAATTTAAATATGACAAGTAAGCAGAAATGGAAATTAATGAGAAACAAATTCGAAACAGATGGGAGGAAATGGTTTCCCATGCAGAAAATGTTAAGCTTTTGCAGTGACCACAGAGGTGGGGTTGTTGTGAAGGTAATTTAGAAGGAAAGAMTAATGGACAGTGTTACAACTTCAGCGTGCTAAAATTCTGAAATTACATTGCATGGTCTTTCCTTAGTATCTCAGCCCATGCTTTCTTATAGGTTGCTGTCTTTGCACCTCCCAAGCCTTCTTTTACAGTATTGTCCCTAATGTTGGAGAGAGACAGCAGACTGCTCACTAACAAATTTGGCCTCCACTGCCAAACAGGTCTGCTTCTTTTTCTGGCAGAAAAGGAAATTATGGAAAGGCTGCTAAAARAACAGTCTTACGGGGGACCTAGGAGTCTAGAAATACATTGAAGTTGTATTTGAAATTTACTGAGTGAGTCACAACAGAAGTGAGAGAAGTATGATCCTGCTCAGTCAGGTTATGAGATGAGGTTATTTTACCATAGTCAAATATTGAATCATAGATGAAACGAAAAGGTTTTTTGCCATTACTCTGCTAATTCATTTTAAACTGTGTTGCCTGTTACACTGCAGGATTTTTCTCAAATACCTTTAACTTAATTTTTAGCGCTTCAGATAAACTGTATGGAAATACAGATTCACAGGAGCTCGTTGTGGAGTCAGTTTCTTGCACATGCAAGCAAATTATGAAATCAGTTAGGAGCCCGAAGGGAATCTGCAACACTGTAGATAAAGCAAATGGCAAAGCTAACATATGGATTCTTTGCATTTCTAATTTGTTCTTTCTACTAACATGTAGTATATAAATTTGTGGAGAGGTAGAATCAATTGTGATAAAAAATGTAATTATATACATGAAAGGATTATAATGAACAAGAAACACAGCAGCTATTTGCAGATTTCCAGTTTTAGAAAACTAGTATCTTCCAGTATTATTTAGAAAATGCTGCTATGATTCAACATAGAGTTGTTCCTGTGAGCAAGACCTAATGTTCTACTGCACTTGTAAATCACTGYTGAAGCAATGAAATAGAGGAAGCAAATAAAGAACTTCTTTTGTCACTGAAATATCATCTCTAAGCAGGCAGCTTCAAGTTGATAATTAGATGTTCTGATCAGCATCTGGAGAAAGACAAAAAAGACAGCTTGGCTTTATGTTCCTGGGAATGTCCTGTTCAGGACATTCCTGTTCAGGAACTGGAATGTGTCTGCTTGTTTGGGCTCTGTGGCATTAATCTCAGGTGAAARTGCAGTAACGTTTAAAAAGATTTCAGTTTCTAGGACATTTTCAATTCATTTGCTAAATGCTACCCCTGCTATGTGACTTGCAACTACATACAAAGATAAAGCTTTCAAATTGTTCAAACTCTTAGGAGGATTATGTTGCACTCACATATGTATTTTTCAAATGCTTGTAGAAYATGATTTCTTAAGAGTCTTTATGGTTATAAAATAGAACCTCATTTTCTGGCCAGATGCTTTCATATACCTGGGTTAAAATGAGAAGCACCTTTCAACATTCATCACAAAGCAGTTAAAATAGGGAACACACTAGAGAAAGCTTATTCCCTGTTGAATTTAAGGCAGTATTATTTACAAAAGTCCTGATGCGTATGAAGCATAGCGGGTTTTTTTTTCTGTTTAAGCAACAGAGATGATGATGGTATATTGCTATGCCACCTACATTTGACAAGGCAGTGGGCTGTCTTGTTTAAAATAATCAGGTGTTCTCAATGCTCCCTGATTTGGCAATGACTGCTGTTGCAGATCCCTGATCATTGTGAAAGGTTGTATAACAGCGGTTACATAGTAATTACAGAAACCTTTGTGGTCTTCAGAAAGAAGTTTTTTCTTGGCTGAATTTCAGTTTATGATATGGTAAGTGAAACTGCATCATACTCATATCAGTTTGGCAAAACCATAGTTTTTGTACCAATTGTGTTAATTTTAGGCGTATGGTCTGCCTCTGAGATTGCTGACTGCAAGGTTAAACTGACCCTGCTGCAGATCAGGATGGGATTAGGTGCTATTATGCTTGAGGTTTGCAGAGAAGATGTGGAAGTCCGTGCATGGCAATGCAGAGGCTGTAATGGTCTGAGGGGACCAAACAGGGAGCAGAGAGACCTTTTTGCCCAATTTCCTCCATGTATCTTCCTGAAAGTTCTGGAGGTTCTTCCAGGAGTTAATGGAGTTTTGTTGTAGTAACTTTCACAGAATCCTTTAGCTTGGAAAAGACCTCTGAGGTCTTGGAGTCCAACATTTACCTGATCACCATTTTTAAACTAGACCATAACACCAAGTCCAGTTATTTTTTGAACACCGCCRGGGATGGTGGCTCCACCACTGACCTGAATAGCCCCTTTCAGTGCTTAACCACCCTCTTTGTGAAGAGATTTCTATTGATGTCCCTTTATTATTTATTTATGGAAAATCAAGACCTTCTACACATCTCTTGATGGCCCATTTTGTCTTATGGAAGATATCCAGCTCAGTGAAATTGTCTTATTTAGCATAAGATACTGAATGATTGACTAAGTGTCACTTAAGATTGTCATTCAAGTGCTAGCAATATGAATGAGGTACAGGTAAGACAGAAGTAAATTTATTTGCCTATATGGATCAATTGGTAGTAATAGACTAAAAATCAGCTCCCTCATTACATGTTTGCTTGTGCTTTTTAAGCCTGCTTCCCTACAATAGAAGAAATARTGCATGTTCGATTGGAAAGAAGGAATATATGGCAAATCTTAAWGTAGTCAAAGAGTAGGGTGGCCAGTCAATTACAGAAAGTCAAGCTATTTACCTACTATTCACCATATTTAAGTAAATGTATCATAAAGTTGTTTTTGTATTGTTTTTTTTTAATTCAACATTCTAAGCACACTGTTAACTTTAGCTATTAAAAAATTAAGGTATTTAAAAGAAGTAGCAACATCCACTATAAAATTGATAGTAATGAAGTATTGTTTTTTTGCTGAAGTATACTGTGTGAATGTTAAATTTTCTGCCAGTTCGAAAGCAAGATGAATGATGTCTTGTATTTTCAAGCATTTCTGGATGATAAAGATAAATTATTGTAGATTGAGAGCACATTTTACAAACAAAATAGTAGTTACTTGCCATATATATGAAAAAATGGGAATCCATATTAATTGAGGAGCTTTTTGTCCCTGCAAAAATGTCAACATTCATGAATGCATAAAATGTAATCAATTTTTGAAGACTTAAAAAATCAAGGACAGATTTATAAAGAATTTTGAAGAGAAGCAAGAATATATTTGCTATGGAACATTGTTTCCCTGAAGACACTTCATATTTTCAGACCACTTTKAACGGAATGTCAGGTGCTGTCTTTGCATAATTAAATCAAAATTTTAATATAAAATTGTCTGGTTACATAATTGTTCCTGCCCTAGGTTTAAGAATTCAGTTCTAAAAATGCTAAAATGTGCAAAACCACTTTGGCATGAAGAAAAATCTTTTGTTGTGAAAAAAAGTAATTGTACAAAGAAAACCTTTGTAAAGATTATRTAGGAAAGTATTTTTTGTCTAATTTGAATTCCATAAAGACTTCCTTTGTGTGTATTTAACAGCTTCAGTGCTGGGATAATACTTTTTTTTTTAAGAAGCAATGAGGAAATCTAGCTCTACTGTCTAACCTGCCAGCAATTTTGCCTTTGGTTTTAGCAGCATCAGAATATGCTGCTGCTGAGTGCTTCTAAAACTTTGACACTGTATTCCTGATTATATCACTGAACAATTTTTTTCTCTTTATTTTGATTTATTGAAGCATGTGAACCTGTTGCTGTTTAAGAGTGTAGTGGGGTAACCTGCATGAAAAATCATGCGAATGCAGTCAGTAAGCCCTTCATTTTCTGCAGATGGAGCTGACTCCTTGTACTTTTAACAAATACAAGCAATGAACTATATTTAAGTTCCTAGATTCACTGTATTAGTGTTACTTTCAGAGTCTTACTCAGTAGTCAGAGTCTGGCTCTGGATGAAGGGCTTTTATGAGTAAACTGTGTTGCTCCTTTTTCTGACCGACAGCTGGAATTGCTGAAAACATCCTTTATTCACATGGTTTATCAGGTGGCATTGCCACTTTTTATTTCAATGTATTAGGGTTAAGTGATGGGAACTTGGAGAATGAAAGATTTGTATTCACTGCCAGTATTTTCAGTTGGAAAGGAAGATTCTGTAATGTGCATTTCTGTACATTTTCTGAAAAATAGCTTCATAACCACAAATTCAAGAAGCTTAATATCAAATTGCTGCAGAAATGTGTTTCAAGGAAACAGTGAGCTGTTTGGTCTGTGCATATTTTTTTATGATTTTCTAAAGCTGTTCTCACATGAATCAGCTGCCTTTATTTTCGATTTGATGTTGGTTTTCTTTTAGTGCTGCTACATGAGCAATTCAAATGCACTATGTAATGATTCTTCGCAGTGRTGTTCTGAAACACATATTCATAAAACTTCTTATTTATCTATCTATATCTAAATATCTATAGCTATCTATAGCTATATCTATCTATATCTGTATCTGTATCTATATCTGTATCTATATCAYCTATATCTATATCTGTATTTATATCAATTTTTGTCCAAGCTGGTAAATTCTATTTTCCATCTCACAGTGGGGCTCCTCAGATTTGAGGAGTGGCCAGCTTATAGAGGTGACCTGTGTCTTGTATCTAAAGCCTTCATGGAGTTGGCAGTTGGCAGTTGCCAGAGCACATGGGGAGGAGTTTTTCCTCTGTCTCCCTTCGTGATGTGAACCAGGAGTACAGCACATAGGTGATTTYACCTTCTGTGTACCATTGCCAGAGCTGTCTAAGCTGAAAACAGGGAGGTCAGCTCCTAAGAGCAGCAGTAATTTATACTGGTTGTACTTTAAGATCTTGGTCAGCAAACTTTTCCTTACCAGCTGTCTAGCTGTCTAGCAGTGGGAGGGTAGAACAAGGTACATGGGATGTTCCAGAAATTATTTCATGGTACACAAAAGTCTCTAAGGAAACCTGATTCAATGTAGATGATGAAAAAATAACTGCCAAATCCTCTTAATTTCATTTTATTTTGGGCAAGATTTTTGCCTTGCTGGACTCAGAAAGGGAAGTTTAAGGTATACTGAAGGGCCAGTCATCTCTATTTTATCTTTAGCAGTATTTGTGTTTGTTTGCTTTGTTGTTTCATTGCAGTGTTTTGTGKKTTTTGTTTKTTTGTTTGGAGTTTTTTTGTTTGTTTGATTGATTGRTGTGGTTTTTTGGACGGGGTGGTTTGGTTGGTTTTTTTTCTGGAAAATATGTGGCTAAAAATGATATGAGGAAGACTGAAGGTGTACAGTGTGTTGTTTCTTCAAAGCCTTATCCATAAAATACTTGTCTGTGACCATGGGAGACTCAAATCAAGAACTCTAGTAATCCCTTCTATCTTAAACGAGAGCAAATTTTAGTTTCACTAATATATTTATTTGGAACCAGGATCTTCACGGATAATTTTGGAATAGACTGAACAAGAAAAGGAACAGCCAATTTTTTTTGTTAATTCTATTCTAATCACATCTGCTATGTGAACCAGTGRTACAAGTCCAGTACAGGGGCAAGTTTACATTTATGGCAGCACTTGCTATAGGAGCCATTCATTGGCCTTTTGGCCAGCACAGAAAAAAGGAGGCTCAGCCCCCTGGCATTCTGGTTTTGACTGTCTTGCCTGTTCTCTGACTGTTACTGTTTACAGTAATTTTCCTGAGCTAGTTTGTTTGAAATTACAAGGCTGGGGGGTGAGGGGGAATCATCATTTTCATTGTTTAAAGGAGCAGATCTTGTCATGGAAAGAACTGGTTTTAGTTATCTGTGCTAAACTCAGTGGACTAGAAAACAATGTTTTCAGTATTCGGGAAATGCTGACATTTCATCTCCCTTTCAAGTTGTTATGGAAACTCTGAGTATCAGATWGCTTTAGAGAATTAAAAAAAGTATTTTGAATAAATAATGTCTAAATGCAGAGTTCTGACTTTACTGAGAACAGAATAAATTATTTCCGAACAGTATGCATTTGAAACAGTTGTTTGAAATAGAAAGTTTCACTTCCAAATATCCCAAAACAATTTTTTTGTGTTGTTGTTTGGCTCTCTGGGGCTGGATAGAAAAATCAAMAATTTTGTTGAAATTGCCAACAATAATACTGTTTTAGACAATGTGATTTTTTTGGACAGAAAATTCTTGAAGTGTTAGATTTCACCTAGCTTTTAATGTTGAAAATCCTTGATCTGACTGCCATGTTGCACTGAGCAGGTTTTTCAGAGATACTGCCCTCCATGGCCCTCTTGGTGACACAGAGGGATAATAATCTGTCAGTAAATTGATGATGGGAATTCCTCCAGCAAAGGAGACCTTCTTTATTAGAATAATAACTTAGAATTACGTGTTTCTCTAATCTGGAGAATAATCACGCCATTGTTATTCACATGCTGCAGCAAGAGCATCTTCTAGTCAGCAATGGAAAGATGGTAATATTACAGTATTAGGAAGTAAACATGGTTAGAATAAGATAAAACAGTCAGTTTTATTTTATTGAAAGTTAGGGTCCATACCCAATGCTTCATGAGCTCATGAACCCGAGTTTATTTAAACCATTTCATATAGAACCTGAAGAAATTTAGCTGCTCTAAGGCAATGTTCCATTTGAGTTGATTGATAAATTCTGTTTGGGTATACCCTAGGTAGAGAGCAGAAATAGCTCATCTTTCCTGCTTCCAGCGTCTTGGCAGTGTGTGGTACTATGCTGCACAGGCRTACAGGTTTATAACTAATCCAAATATCTTCGCACAGTGATGAACTCCACAACATAGACATATTCCTAAATACGAAAGAAAGGTAGCAGAGAGATTTAGGGCATTTATTTAGATGAGATGTGGATTTTAATYAATAATATTTTTTCATTCTTTTCACTTCAGTCCACTCTGAAATGCCAAAAAAAAATATTATGTTTTCAGCATCTGAGAAATTATCAAAAATAACAGGTATATTTTGATTTTTTTTTTCAAAGAATAATTGAAGAAAAGTTTGCCCTTAGTCAGTTATGATCTTGCTGATTGTAGTTTGATATCTACATCTCTGTTCTTGGGACAGAAAGAAAGAATATCAGAATTAACTTTTGCATTAGAATGAGCAACAACAGGATACTGTGCTGGTCCCTGAACAGGTCATGCATTCTCAGCTATGCAGAGGCGGCCTGTATTGTAAGGGAAATATTTGTGTTCATCTCACCCCAAAGGGGGCTCCCATACCRGCCAGGTGGAAGAAACCCTAGGCTGCACTGGTGGGGTTATGACTACTTCTCCTTTGACTGTAGAGGGAAGATTGACAGTTCAATGTGGACATGTAAGGTAAGGTAAGCACCTGAAATTAAGTGAGATGAATTTCACTTCTTTTGGGCTCTTATCTTCCATTCCCTTCTTCTGTGTCCTCTATTTTTTTCTAGTCCCTTTTCCCATGTATTTTTCTTTTTCATTTAATGTTTCTTTGTTGCCAGTTTCTTCCTTGGATATTCTTGAACCCCTTTCTTCAGCTTTTTTAATCAGCAGAATATCCTGTACTTCTCACATATTGACATTGTTTTCACAAGTGTTTCTGTGCCAAATACCACTGTAACGAGAGTGAAATATGCTTACCCTCTGGCAAATGTCTTACTCCAGTACAGAAAAATAGTTTATTTTTTTAAGATGCATCAGACCTTCCTGACAGACCAGAAAAAGTTCCTCAATTATCKTTCTGCCATTTGTGCAAAAATGCAGTTCTAAGAAAATTACTATTTCCTCAATTGTGAGTGGGTTTTATACCTCTGCGGTTCAGGAGTATTTTATAAGAGTATGCAGGGAGAACTGTGAGTGAAGACAAAGTCCCCTTCCTAATATAATATTAAATGTAAACATGCAGAAGGGATTGCAGAGTTGGAGCATGGAATGTTGACATTAGTGCTTCTCAGCTGCTTGTGCCAAAGCTTTCCTTCCACTGAATTTCCATTTCCCTTGCCAGGTGTGGAAAGAAAGCTGCAGCTAGAAGTCTACTGTGGTTTTAGTCAGTCTTGCAAGCTCAGTATGGAGCTCATATCTTTCTGCTAGCAACCACTGTTCCATGTTCCTGGGGCTGCTGCAGCCTCTTGGGGCAGAGGCATGAAGCCAGATCATTGGAGGCTCAGAAGGGGYAAAGCACAAACCTCTCTGCTTTAATACCACTGGCACAAAGTGAGAATGCCTTTCACCAAACACCTCCTCAGGGGRTGCCCTGGTGTTAGCAATGGTGTTGTTCTTTTGATATCAGAACCTGGTGTGATCCGTGTRTTTACAAATATTTTGGAAGATCTGTGGGGAGCCCTGGTGTGGATACACTTTGCAGTGCACAGTTAGTCAGGGACGTGCTGAGAGTTTCTGCATGCCTGTCATCTGTAGAACTTGCAAGGCCATCAGTGCACACTGTCTTCTCATCTCCCTGAGTTGTTTCATGTGTGTGTGTGTGGGGCTCCCTTGGGAGAGGTCTACTGAAGTTATGTTTAATTTCCTTCTTTTTCCTCCCCTTCCTTTGCTGGAGACAGACTTTAAATTTATTCTGTGTTGTAATATTAAAGAACTTTTGCTACAGTTGTCACTGTTACTTCAGTAAACACTTTCCATGGGAACAGACACSCTTGCAGAACAATACTGACATATAGCCCACATTCAGCTACTCTAATACAATGGCCAATATGTATTTTATTCTGTTTTGACCATAATGGATGCAACAGAGCAGGTACATTTTGTAGGACTATATTCCTCTTGAAGGGAAGTGACACCCCAAAAGATGCTGAAACATGCCTTGGTGATTCCTTCTTTGATACTTTACCACATATTGGTAATGTCCATTGTTGTACAACCACATATCTTCTAATTATACAAGAAAAATTGTAAGATAGAATGAAATATCTCTGTTAACCGTTAGGATTTTAAGGTCACTTCTTATATGTTCACTATATGAACCATAGGATTAGACATGAGGAATCCACCAAATAGACTGTGATGCAGAACTTAGGCCTTGGCTTTAGCACTTGGAAAGAGGAGAGACTCATGTCCAGGAACGTACTCTCCATGTAGAGTGGGGAGAATCCACTTTCTTAGTCCAACAGCAAAGACAGCATCTCCTAAATACTACAGAGGAGACTGCACAAGTTAAAAATACCTGTCCACATTTCCTCACATCTTAAAATATTTGCTCCCCTACACAGGAAATGTCTAAACAGTATTGTAAGAAAACTTCACGTGGAGGARTTCAGACTTCAGTGAGAAACCTCACAGACTTTTTGGAAAGGTAGTGCTTGCTGACTACATGCAAAAGAAATTTTATTGGGTCTCAGCAGACCAAATGAGACCTAATTTTGATGCCTTGTAGTCTCTTAAAATGCATCTATTTCCCTCTCCCTTCCTGAAAAAATATTTCAGGCCAGCTTCCTTTAAAACACACAACCCATGTTCCGAGTAAGGTTCAACATTGCAGATTTTACTGCAATAATTAAARAAATTGTATGATCTAAAAATTTATTATCATGACAAGCAAGAAGACTATTATGCTGTTTTCTATGAACTTGTTAAACAAGGTCTGAAAGRGTTCCATTCTTTGCAAAGAGATGTTTATGGAATATCCATTAATCAGAACTTTGCTACATATCAATGTTGTGTTTTTGCAAGGTTTTAGGTCTCTGTTGRTCACCTCACTCTATAGCAAAGTTTGGCAGTATTAAGAGAATAGATATGAAAAAAAGAGTGAACTTCATGGTGTCAACTTTCTGTTCATATAAAGGAAAATAAAGTGATTAACTATCCTAATAAGCAGCCCTAGAGATATGAAAATTCATCCCACAGATGAAATGTCTTCCTAGCTGGGATATGATTTGGACATGAATGTGTAACATTTCCATAATAGCCGAGAAGTGCAGTTTAGAAATTATGTCATGATGGTTTAACAGGAAGGAAACTGACTTCCCTGACTCTATGAACTGTGTGCCAGAATCTGTAAGGATGGGGTATGCACTTCATCCCACCCAAGGCTGCTGCTGCTGTGCTCAGTACCCTTTGCTGGCTTGCTTTCTGCTCTACCTGGGAGCGGAGACCCCACAGCAGTCCCATCACTGTCATACCAACATTGCAACTGTTCTTATTTGGATGCYGCAAGCTGGATTTTCCCAAAAGCTGGGAAGTCAAACTACTGAACAACTGGGTCATTTTCTCTCTTGGACATAACTAGTATGAAAAAAAGAGTTAGGATATAGGAAACAATCTGCTGAAAATCTCTAATTTCTTATAAGACTTTTGACCCTGAGAAAGCAAAGTAGGGAATTTTGGAAAATCCCCAAAGTACCAATGGGAATGCACAAAGTCCATCAAACAAATGAACGTTAGTGGTTTGTTGGAGATGTAATAAGTAGGAGACAAGCTAAACAGGAATTATTGATTATTGTGTTCTCCAAATACATTTTAAAACTGGTTTTCTGCAGCTGCGTATTAAAAGTATTTTTCACCTTATTTTTTTAAGGAAGTGATGCCCATTTTGTTTCCAAAATAATACTCAGCAAGATATAAATAATGACACCATAAAGTGATGTTGGAGAGAACAYATTACTTTTTATAAAATTTAGGAGATGTTGTTATTAAGGACTTGATTATATGGTTCAGTATTATTTTCCACAGAATGTTYCTTTCTGTGCAGAAGAAAGGCTTCTGCAAGACTTAATTAGGATTCTTTTGCAAACAAAAGCTGCCTGTCAAACTGCTGTCTAATTTTTTGAACAATCTGGAAGATGTGTAGTTGACAAAGCAGGGAATGGCAGGAAGACAAAGGATGACCTAGCAGTTATGACAATTCTGTGATGGCCTGGAGGATCTCTGCATTGCAGTGAAAATGGTTAACACTTGGCAAAGCTTTAGGAAATTGAAGAAAGGGAAATGCCAGAGTGTTTAAATAACAATTTTGTTAACAACCCCATCATTAGAGCAGTCAGATTTTTTTCTGTTCCAGTTTTTCTGGAACCATATGTTCCTCTACATAAATAGAGTAAAGCTTCACTCATTAGAAACCTTCTGCAATTTTCCATTTCCTGTGAGCTAGACTTGCTTGTGATTACATAAATAAATCACTAAATAAATTTTCCTGTAGTTTTAATTTTGTTATCTGAACTCCTTGACCTCAGGCTCTTTGAACTTCATAATCAGTCTGCAGAGTTAGAAAGCTTTCTTACATGCTTTTAGGGACAGTAGTACTTTAAGAATGTTCTTCTCTAATGATCTTGGGGTTTCTAAGCTCTTATCCATAGAAGCCCACACATTTTAAAAAATGTTTACTTTCAATAATTTTAAGTGGATATTTGACAAAATCCACATTCTTGAACTCCTATACTAGCTAGAATGAAACACTAAAATAAAACAGGCTTTTTCAGAATAAAGAGCATGCAGTGGTTTTCATGATGTGATTCAAGGGAGGAATTGACAGATTCTGGGTGTTACCAAAACAGGATGAATACTTCCTTAGAGCTGCCTTTTGGGAAATTTCTGTGAGATGGTGAGAGAAAGCTGCTGATATTACTTGACTTTACTTTTTTTTAAAAATGTAAAAATGTCAGACTGGAGAACTTGGAAGGGTTGTGCCAGTATCCCTGTTTGAGGATATCTCTCTTGGTGTACAATCCATGATGCAGTGATCTCAARGAGTGTTTCTTCCCATATTTTTTTTTTATTCTTCTTGAATATAAAACCTTTTGTTGAACAAATTTCCTAAATAAGAAGGATCCTTTTCTTCTATACAAATGGAAGAACTACAAAATAGCTACAAAACAATTTAATGGTAGACTTAAGTCAGCTCTTTTGTGTGGGCTGCTAACACTTTTTTTTTAATAATAACAACACTAATTTTCTATTCTGTCCCCTTCTGCATCTATTAACCAAAGAAATGCAGCCCATTTTTCATCACCATGGCTTTGCTTGTATTTTTTCGTGTCATAATTCCAGACCAATCCCTCAGTGGCTCTTCTAGATGGACATTCAGCTATTATATATGGGTTTAGTCTATGCATTAGGTAGTTTCCTTCATGGTCATTCAGCTGTAGAGAGCATAGGATTGTGACAGATAATCTTTACTTATGTTTTCATTTTCAGGTTGCTTTGCTGTAAACAGAGCTCCTCTATGTAGTTCTGCTGTGTGATTCTATGTAGTTTATTCAGATACAGATGCTTTACAGCTTTGTTTTGTGTTATGGAGACTGAATYCTCCCTTGTGGAAGGAGGCTTCCTATTGCACTGCAGTCCTCCACAGGAGCTAAGTCCTTGTTCAGGCAATGGGTCAGAAGGATGCTGCCACTTCCCAGAATRTACTTCCCAGGTCTTTTGGAGTGTCTGGTTTGTACTGGGTAGGTAAAAGTACCTCAGAGACGCTCGCAGTACCTCAGAGGATTCCCAGTCAGCATGAGGTAGTGTCCCTGTGAATCCCTGCATCTGTGTTGTGGGACTGTGCTTCAGCAAGACACCCACATAGGGTCTAAAGGCTCAAGGCTTTCTGCTCTAAGAGTAAATTCCAAGTCTCTGGAGCAAGTCTCTCTCCTGTCTAACAGTTTTAAGAATTTTGTCTGGAGAGAAGAATACTAAGGGAGTTTTACAAATGTGAACAAGGAATAATAAAAAAAAAGTATAAAAATTATAAAAACTGAGGGATTTTTTAATTGAACAAAATAACAAGAAGATGCAGAAGGAACCAGTTATTGATCTTCTTAGATCAGCATTCTGGGAGATGAAATTCTTTATGATACACTGCTTACCATGATCTTCAAAACAGTAGTTTCCCAGAGGCTTGCCATATTTCAAAAAACTACTTTGAGAAACATTTAATGATTTGTAAAGGTTGTGAAGAAAAATGGGAAGTATCTTTGAGACTTTAYGACTGCAGTAACTGGAAAATTTTATTCAAATAAAAATAGTGCCAAAATGACTAAACATTTTTTAAAATTAAGGTCAAGAATCCTGTTAATTCCACTCAGGTCAACAAAAATACAGTGCAGAATATAAGCAAAAAAATAAGTCATTTTATCACTTCCAGTGGTGTTATTTGTCAGTCAAGGTACTGAATCTGGTCAATGGTTTTGTGTTTAACTGTTCCTCAAACTTCCGATAYGGAAGAAAGACCCGTATATTTGCTAGATGTGCAGAGACAAAATACAGCTAATGTCACACTCATGAACTTCCTGTAGATCAGCATTTGATTCTGAATTAATTGTCCTGTAGCAACAATTTAACGTGGAAACCAARGGCAAGGTGAGAAATCATGGAGGAGTGAGGGCTAGTGGTGTGAATTAATGTACCTCCAGTCTAATTCTGGAAATACTGTTACCTCACTATACATCTGTATGAAATGGAACTAAATACAGAGGACTCGGTTGCTATCAGTTGTTCTTCTCCTCTGTTGATTATACAAGGGGCCAAGAGTAAACAGCTGAGTTGTGGAGGACTAGTTCATAGATACCTGAAGTTAGGTGAGGTTACATCCATCCTAAAATTTGAGAGTGCTACRCACATTTGCATAGTGCATATATATCATATGGGTATGTATTCATGGTACATATATACATTTAATACTTATGGTTTTGTATTTTCATGTGCCCTGTATGTAGTATATAGATTGAATAYGATTAGAATAATTATTAATGATTGATTATATATATTATATACAATTAGATTTATATGCTGAGGATTTCCAATCCTATTAAAGAAGTATGATTAAAATGTGTTGTCATTTACAACCACAGCTGTTGTGTATCATGTATAGCCTGTCCAAAATTTAAATATTTATTTTCAATTATACCTTTCCCCTTTTCAGTGATGAAGATGTTTAAAGAGTCATCTTACAGATATGTAACGTCTCATCCTGTCTTCCCACTGAACCATAAACTTACCTGTGAGAATGCCTTTCTTACTTGACATTCCTTGACACAGCTTGATTGTGTGACAGTGACAGCAATCACACCACTATTTTGTATTTGAATCCTCACCTTTTTGTGGAAAAGATGATACTGATAGGATGGGTTTCTCTGTGAGTACCAGGGGATTTTGGATATCTTTCTTGGTTTATAGCAGCCCAAATGTGAGGATTGTCCATGTTACAGAAGGTTTTTCATTTCTAGGACTGTTAAGGTGACTATAGATTCCTGCAATGAAGAGTAACTTAAATTTGAAAGGAAATTAATATCAAAGTAGATCAGTAATTGAATGGCTGAGTGAGGGTGGAAGACTTGGATTGTCTTTTTCAGAACAGTTGCTTTCTCTTTATTTTAGTGCTTGCAGGAAAATTATGTGTTCCTTTTAGTAAATAATAGCGTGTCATTAGCTCCTAAATATGCCTCTCTTTTTTTCCTGGAATGTAATTAAATAACATTTTATCAGAGGAGTTCTCATGACAAAGATGTACTCTGGGGTCTTTCCATAATTCATCTTCTCTTTTTCTTTTTTTTTAGAATGCTGCCCTGCCATTGAACTCTGCCTGACAGGAGTGGCTCTGGTRTGGGTAGGACAGCTTTCTATTTATTATTACTATTATTGTCATAGCTCTTGGGCACAAAATAATGATTCTGTGGGGGAAAAAAGAGGCAGRAGAGCAAACTCATTAGTCATTATCACTCAGGATGTGTCAAACAAGTTTTCTTTTGTATTGATTAAATTTTCRATTTTATCTACCTGGGCACAAAGTAAATTAATTCCACAGAAGGATTATTGATTTGCCATACAGTTGGAAAGAACAAAAGTTAAAGGGTTTCTTTCTTTCTTTTGACTGTTTTTTTCYCCTCTAATTTTTTGTTTGGCAGTGCCATGTAAGCAAAGCCATCTTACTGCAAATGAAGTTTCTTATTGAAAAATGTACTTCTTTCACTGCATTTAAACGACCGAACTGAGATTTCAGCGGGTTAAATTYACAAATGCTGTTATTCAGTTAAACCCTGTAGTCTTGAGTTAAGGGTCTGGGATAAAGTCTTTGGATCTGAAAATACAGGGCTTGTCGGGAGAACACATGCTAATAGTTTGTGCACTTTGTGATGAGTGATAAAGGACATGATATATTAAGCCCAATAGAAGCCTCACAGCCCTTCTGTTTCCAAAAGAGGTTCTTTCTCCTCCAACTAAGGTTTTATTAGCTGGAGCAAAAATCATTGCAGAACACAWTAATAGTTTTGGGATTGGAAGTAGTTTGTGTGCACTTCTCTACAAAGGGTGTTGACTTATCTAATACTAGTATTTTTTCCTACTGGTCTCTCTCTTTCTTCTACTTTGTGAAAATAGGTCTGTTGTAGTCTCTTATAAGAATAGCGTCTATCAATTGCACTCAGGTGTGCTGTGCCACCACAGTCAGTTACTTGCAAATAATGAAGTTTGCTTAATTAAGGCATTATAAAGATTTTAATTTCAGCCATTTTCTAATTCTGAGTTGCAGTTGTACGGAAGTGATTTTTAACACTTACGTAACTATAAATATTCTTGCACGGGAGTATACAGATAGGCAAAAACCCAAGACAATTAAAAAATAATTTCCAATTTAACATTTATTSAGTGTTTTGTTTTACAGAGAGTTGTAGAAAGTTTACTTGCTCAAACTCAGTTTCCTAAAACATATTGCACACTAAAAACCTGTGAGGTTGATCTTGTTGAAATGCTTTCTTGGGGAAAGAAATATCAGATCCAAATGAGCAATAAAATTGAATTCAGGGAAACAGAGGATGTTTTGGGTTGGAAGAGACCATCTAATTCAACATTGCTGATATGCTGAGCAAAAAGAATTATCTTTCAAATATCAGAATTTTATTAATTTGTAAATATACGGACATACCTTTGGTTTTCTGCAAACATGTCTTCTTTTTCACTTGAAAAACACTTTGGTGGCATTTGGCAATATGGAGAATTTATTCAGTTTTCCCTGAATATGGGATATGYAGAAATTCTGACCATTTCCTTACGTATGTTTGGAGTTTGACAGAGCACACTGGCTATTCAGTATTGCTTGAGATMGAGTAAATATTGATTTTGCATGGATCAGTGTTTCTTTTACCATTTTCTTATTCCTGTAAAAAATGAAATCAAGAGAGTAAATGTGAGAATTTKTTTATGGGCTGTGCCAACAAGAACTCTGTGTTCAGGTGCACCATAGACATTCCTATTTAGGARGACTCTGCAAGCTTGTTCTCACTTTGTCCTTTATCTCTGTCTTCAGGGGATAATGTCCTCCAATGTCTTTCCAGGCAATTTTTTTCTTTTAGAAATAGGACAGGCAGAGTCTGGAAAGTGAGAARATACTTGAACTCTGATACATTTGTCAGAATATTATGCATCTTCTCATGTTGTGAATGTGACTGATACCACTCTGAGCAAACTCTGTAATGGTCTGGTCTCACTGAGCTGTCTTCATACTCCTGGAGCACTGATAGCCATTGAAAAAGTGCACTGGGTTTTTATCAGGACATCT
>QVAJ01000703.1:0-16550 GCA_003546035.1 Mixornis gularis | reverse complement strand
TTTATTTTATTTTATTTTATTTTATTTTATTTTATTTTATTTTATTTTATTTTATTTTATTTTATTTTATTTCACACTTTGATTAAGATTGGACACAATCATTAGCCAGAGTAAAGTACAGTAATGCTTCAACCAGGGCTTATGCAGAAACAAGATGCTCTGTTGTTACCTGGATCTTGTTTATTCTTCAAGACATGATGGAAAAAATGTTGATTTCATATCAGCTCTATTTTAATAATCTGTATTTCCAATTTTGTAGGTCTTGTATGTATTATGATCTTCTGGATCTCCTTTACCACTTGAAAATAGTTTCAGGCTTTAATGTATTACAAGAGGAATTTTTTCTTGCTTTGATTCTTAAAATAGAGTGTTCCTTTACGTTTCCAAACATTGGAAGAACTGTTAACATTCTTCCCTTCTGTTGGMTTTCTTAAATGTTTTCTTGTTTTCTTTCCCTTTTATTTTCTTTCTTAAATGTTAATGTTAAGAAATGTGTCTTAGGGTACGAACGTCCTGAGACACTGGCGAACACCATGTCAGCCCCAGCAGCGCTACSAAGCTGAAATCACATGTGACCTTAMGCCACCAGGGAGTCAATTTGTTTGCATTTTGCCCCTTCTGTAGTACAGATTCCTCAGAAGTACACGTGGGTAGAAGAATAACTACAAACTTTCAGTATAAGTGCACTCTGATTTCCTCAACATCCTCTCTAAAGCGTTTGGGGAAGGACTGTGTCAAAGATACTTTTTTCCCCAGGATGCAGAGGTGATCAATACATTACACTGAAGTGATTTCCAGGCTTTGTTTATAAGTGCCTCTTATTGTTATTTTTTGAAGGTCCTGAAACATGAGAGATTTTTAATACATCAATACACTTTTCTCCATCTCACAGAAATAAAATTAAATCCATTATCTGTGAAATTCTTCTGAAAATTATCCATTTTGTGAACAAAATTAACATGTAGACTGTCACAAGAACTTATCCATGAGTCAAATTACTTTGTACGGATTTTATCTGACATACCTTTGGATTGAGTATTTTCTGCAATTTCTCCTTCCGAGCAACTGGTTTGTTTAAAATCTCTTAAGTAGCACTCTGCTGACATTGAATTACTGATGGTCTAAAATAAATACAGACAATTTAAATGATATATTTTTAGTTCATTTCAAATTGCTTGAAATTCTGGCAGAATTGGTAACCAATTTCTGTCCCAGAGAAGGGAAACTGTGTGTAAGGTCTTCTAAGACTATCCTGAACAGAGTCCTAAATGACAGATTATTATTCTTGTGACAAATTATTCTTGTGGTCAGCACAAGAATAATTTCCCTTTTCAATTTGGATTCACAGTTGGACCCAAAATACTTTGGATTCCTGAAGCATGCAATGAATATTAATTGAAGCACTTAGAGAAGGTCCCAGAGCATGCCTTCCTCTTGCTAGCCTCTCAAAAATTTTTGTACCTTTTGCATTTTCTACCTATGGGTACTCTTAAAACTTGCTTATTTTTTAACACTTTTGTAGAATATCCTCCTTTTTTAAAAAATTATGTGTTTATTKATTTTCCCTTGCTTCCAGAAGATGATCAGAGGAAGAATTTGAAGGTGCTAGCTGGATGTAAGGTTGCTGCTTTCTGAAAAGTGGAGTTGGGTGCCTGATTGCCAGTCAAGAACCAAGATGGGAAGGAAAGCTGTGAGTACTCACTCAATGAAAAAATATACTTATGCCATTAGTTATTCTACTTTCCTAMGAAAATAAACAATGGACAGGAATTATTGAAGGGTTTTGATCTGCTGACTCCAAATTATTTTGAACAATACATTAGTATTTTTAAATTCTTTCTCTTTGTCTGATTTTATGGAATTGGTAACTGTTTCTGATAGAGCATTGCTACTGAATAAAATAAAAACTTACTCTCAACCAATAATATCTAACTTTTTTTTTCCTAGTTTCCAATACTACTTATGGCAGTGGGATGATCTGTAGGGATGCTTTCCAAAAAAATGTAATTCAGCTCYGCAGTGATCTGCAGCATGAGATCTAGGGGGCATTGACTTTTTTTCCCAGCTGATTTCTTCATTGTTATTRAATATTTAATCATAAATCTAGTACGTTTATTTTTTGTTTGCGTTTTTAGAGTTTTGGTTTTTTTTTTGGTTTTTTGTTTTGGAGGTTTTTTTGCAATTGACTTCCCAGGTCACTGATAAAGCAACAGAATGAATTGCACTGAGCAATCTGTCAGTTTTCCAGTTTTAACAGGAAGCTAATATTTATAGATAACATTGGACTTTTACGAATTCCGCTTTTGCCCTCCTGTCATAATAGATAGCTGTTTACTTTACACACCCTTTAATTTTACTGCTCTCACGGTACCATATGCAAGTTGAAAGAAAGCCTGCTATGTACTCCTGGGGTTTTTTACGTGCATCTTGATCTTCTCRTATCTAATGAACAAGGACACTTGAAACATTCATTTTTGAGGAGTACCAACTGCTCTGATATGTAGCCAGCATGCTGTTCCCTTGATGTTGGGTAATAAATGCCTCAATCAATGAAATACTAATTATGAGAACCAATACATACTACCATTTTGGCATGGGGTGAGAGGGAAGTCAGTTTCTCAAGCCACTTTCTGTTTGTGCTGTGCATTCCTAATCACCTTGTAAAGGCAGCTCATCAGTGATTGTTTCCAAAGTGCTGTATGTGCCAGCAGTGCACACCAGTGGTTGTCTGAATGGATTATAGGGCAAGGGCACAAGTCCCCTTTTTCTGCACTGCTGTAAACTGAAATGAAGTAGAGACCAATCCTTTCACAAACTAGCTTAAGCCTTTCTGGACAGTGTTGCAAAGGCTGTGAAAAATACCACAGACAGATGAGTAATATTTATAGGCCTTTCTAAATTTTCTCCAAATATTTCTAAGGCAGTGAGTGTTTTCTCATTCATATGACACCAAATATAATAATGTTTTCTCTTAGTAGCAGTTACCATCCATTACCCTCYGTCACAGTTTAAGCCCAGCTCGCAACAAAAACCACATAGCTGCTTGCTCATTTTCTCACCTTTGGGATCAGGGAGAGAATTTAAGTAAGAAAATAAAACAACTTTTGGGTTGAGATAAAGACAGGCTAACCGGGAAAAAAAAGTCATGCACAGAAGCAAAACAAAACAAWTAATTAATTCACTGTTTCCCATGGGCAGGCAGCAGTTCAGTCATCTCTGGGAAAGCAGGGCCCCATCATGTGTAATGGTGACTGGGGGAAGCAAACACCATCATTCTGAATCTCACCCTATGCCCTGTTTCTCCCCAGCTTTATATCATGCTGAGCATGATATGATGCTTTGGCCAGTTGCAGTCACCAGTCCCAGCTGTRTCTCCTGTCAACTTTTTGTGTACCCCCAACTTCCTCACTGGTTGGGCAATTCTGCAGGCAGAAAAAGCCTTSTCTCTGAGTCAGAACTACTCAGCGATAGCAGAGATATCTCAATGTTATCAACAMTATTTTCAGCACAAACCATAGCTTCATACTAGGTACCATGAGTAAAATTAATTCCATCCCTGCCAAAATCAGCATACCTTTCTATATAATTAGAAATCATTGTGTTGCATTTTTGTTTGTCTTACWTTCACTGAAAAAGTTGGAATGCTTACTGGAACTCTAAAATGTTGTGAAAATAATTTATGAAATCTCTCCTTAAATACTCCTATTTTATTATGTTAGGTTGTTTTTTCCATGTAACATTGGCCAGAATAAAAGTAGGCTAAGACTTGGGGTTTTTCAAAAGCTTTTGCCACTTCTTTGCTTATCAGCCTTGTTGAAGGATTAGCAGTTAGCTAGTTAGCTATCTTTTTAAAAATCATTCATTGCTCAATTGCTCTAAAATATGTCTGAAGTTCCTGCTCTTGTTTGATGTGTAGCTGAAATAACATGATCTAATTCTTAACTGAAATACGTGCTGATGTAATTGAGTATTAATTATGACACCAGTGGACAAATATAGGAGTTTAGAAAATGAAAAAAATTTCCTCTGTTGGCCTTGCAATTGCCAGTATTTAAAGGTGTCACTATATCTAGGTTTTGGTATAGATCCATTGATTGTGTCTGTCTGTATGTGCATGTGTATATAGAAAATACCCTGTAGCATAACCAATACTGTGATTTTGCATGGCTACAGGAAGGTCATCTGAGAGGACTTCAGAGAAGAACCCTTCCACCTTGTTTTGTGGGAAGGAAAGTAAAAGTAGTTGGCAAGCATCAGAGTTTCTTCATGACCTTCCTTTTGGGGATGATAGGAATATAGGCACTGCCTCTTCATGGTTGCTGTTATATTTCAGTGTTGCCAGAAAGTAAGTACAGGTATTTGCTAGAATGAGTTTGAATGGAATACAAAGCAAGCAAGTTAAGGTTTTTCACTGTCTGGATATGAGAGCTCACAATAATTTTTTTTTTTTTCAAGTGGAAAGCTTTCCAGCATGGTCTTCTGCTAATTGATTGCAGTTCCATCAAAAGAGTTTTAGTTATCAAAAGATCTTTGTGAGAGGAAAACTGAAGCTGCTGCCAGGACTACATTTTTTTTCTGACTTAGAAACCACAATATCAAGACTGTATTAATAGAGAATAGTGGCAACAAAGAAAGCATCAGGAACTAGAGCACTTTATAAAAAGAAAAACATCTGATTGCAAAATTTGTCTTTGTAAATGATTAGASAAGATATTTCCTTTGAAAATTTATTTTCTTCATAGTCTTGCAGTGCAAATAAGAATAGTACTGAGTTCCAGTACCAACAAGATAATCACAGTTCCCCATGTTACTGCAGGCAAAAGTTACCAATGACAGAATCTGTATCTTCGTTGACCATGAAAGACCTGACAAAAAGTTCCTCCATGTTCTATCAATCATCTCAGATTATTTATATTCTGATTCAATTCATGTGGTTTTTGAAATTTACAGAAGTTATAATTTGCATGTTTGTCTTCTTGCCACTGTACTGACATACTGAAATGTTGATCTTAGGTATCTGAAATGAAGGAGGGCAATCTAGTAATTAGAGCAAAGTCTCTGAAGGATTGAAATGACTTTCTGTTCCCTTCTGGCCAAAAAAAATTGCTTCTATCAATATTTTTGTATGAATGCTTTCAACTGAAAAAATTGGGACTGAAATGACAGAAAAAACCCCACAACACAAGCAGCAATGGTCAAGAGTCACAGAGGACAACAGAAGGTTATTTGCTAAATGCTACGTGCAGCTTCTCTGCTCAGGTGAGAAAGCACAGCATCCAGCAGAGATGAGAGCAGTGTCCTTGTGTCATTGTTTTGCTCCTCTCAGAGCTGTTCTAGGAAAAGTTAAATTCTGTTCATTTTTAAAAGCAGCMTCAAGGGTAGCCTGTCCCAGTTCCTAACTATTCTCTTTCCATGTCACAGTCACAGAAGACAGCAATGCACAGCTCTGCTGCTTCAGGCAGGTAAGGATTTCTGCGCTGTTGTGTTCCTCTCCCTGCAGTTCACCTTCATGAAGACCTGGTAGGCTTTGAGGGTACAATGAGGCTGTACAGAGAGCTATAAAGCATTTGAAATTTATTCCTGAAAAAAATCTGTTTAAAGTGGAGCTCTTCAGAAAACATGGGAAGGACAAATATATTTAGATGGCTGGCTGGGATTTGCTGAGGTGGTGACAGATGGCTGTCAGACTGTGATCCCTAGTCAAAATGGAGTTCCTGGAAAAGAAGGATTAGGTCTAAGACACTCCAGTGTACATAAGTACTTAACATGTSCATGGGATTTTCTGACAGTTATGTGCTAGAAATTAGTGTATTGTTTGTGCAGTTTAACACTGCTTTCCATGACTAAATTTCCCCCAAATTCAAGGTTTCATAACTTGAAATTTCCTCTGCATATAATTTTCCAAACACCTCTCTTTGTAATACAACTTTGTGAAGCCTAGTGGCTTTGCTGTGTAAGAAATGAATCTTAAGACATCTCTGAAGACAAAGGGTGGTGATGTCTAAGGGGGTGTTCTGCTGGCTTTTCTCAAAAACCAGACTGAGGAAGGATAGAGCAAAATAATCTGTTTCTAGTCCTGCATATTCTCAGAGTCAATGGTTTGTGACATTAGTGTCATTCATGTACTTGGAGCAACAGATGTTATTTGAATCTCTCCTGTCTGATATTCATTAGGTTGTGGGCAAAATGAAATGAAATGTGGGTTTGAAACTTGTGTATTGATTTTCCTCATAGTTTCTTCAGTTGGAACAGAAAATGCTTTATGATTTTTGAAATATGCAAAAGTCCAAACTCTAACAATGTTTGCCACTGCTGAATCAGTCTTTGACCAAAAGCACATAAGTTTTTCACTTACAGTTTTTCACTTTTATAAAGTTCCTGTTCTGCTACACTGAAATTCAAAGTTTTCATCAACAGGATATTTGCAACAGATCCCATTTCTGTTTAATGACACCTTCTATTTATCTCAGAAAAGTAGTTTCAGGGGGGTTTTGGTTGGGTTTTTTTGTTTGTTATTGTGGGGGGGGGTGTTTGTTGTTGTTGTTGTTTGTTTGTTTTGGTGGGGTTTTTTGTTGTTGTTGTTTGTTTGTTTTGGTGGGGTTTTTTGTTGTTGTTTTTTGTTTGTTTTGGTGGGGGGTTTTTTGGGTTGTTTTGTTTTGTTTTGTTTTTGCTGTTTAGCAATGGTAATACCTCTCTGTGTTACTCTGCTTTGTTCCCTTTATACTGAGCTTCTGGTAGAATTTTGATGTTTTCAGGTAGTGAGGCCATGATGGAGTTTTTTTAACATGTACTACAGCTCTCAAAACCTTTATGGTAAACTTTAATGACAATATTTCTATAATATTGCTGAAAAGATATTCTGGGAAAAAATAAGCCCATATTTACTAGGTCTGTAAAAGTACCTTTACGCACTTCAGATGAGGCAGTTAGGTGCACAGACTGACTTTCAGTTTGCTGCTGTAAATGAGAACTAAGCATGYCTTGGTTACTAATATAATGTTGTGGCTGGATCTACTCTGGCTTTCATAGCTAGGTGGAAATTAATTGGAAGCATGAGTGTCAATCATATTGACCTTTCACTTTTTCCCCTTGCAGTGCTTGTAGGGTTCAGCTTGATGTAAAATATCAAAATTATTTTAATGCCGTATTTGTTCAAAGCTTTTGTATAAAGCAGTCCTYCATAGGAATTCAGCAAATTTATACCATTCCTAGTATCAACCTTTTTGTCTCTTTGTATTAGAGGGTGAGCATAGAATGAAACTACACAGGACAAATGAGAACAATTTGAATATCTGACGTTTAGTGTCTGAAAAACTTCTCACGCTTAATCTTCTGTAGAGGTAGGTCACTACTTTAAGGAGCTTTGGGTCACTTTCATTCCTTCTATCTTTTTCGTTACTGTGGATGATCTTTTGCTACAGTTAATTCCCTGAAAACCTTTAACAAAGAACTGCCTAAGAAGCAGCTTTTCTCAATGATTTGTTTGTTCTCTTTCCTTTGTCTCATGAAGAAAATCAAAGACTTGAAAGTCAAACACAAGATGGATGTTTGGGAATAAAATAGTTCTTTGGATTCTTTGTAGAATTTGGATTAAATCCCAACTGCTTGTAAATCCGGAGAACTTTACTGTTGGCCTAACACTGAATTTCCAACAAAGTTCATGCAGCATATTGTGCAAAATTTGGAGGTTAAATACAGTGCTTTAGTAAAGACATTTGCTGATTTGCTTTATTCATTCAGTTTCAAAAGCCTGAAATATTTGATTTTAATTTTGTCTTGAGTGGATGCATTATATTTAATTGATGTTATGTATCAAATGAATTTTTTTTCTATAGCCYGCATGAAGTGCTTTCCATAATTATCCACATAAGATGAATTGTATAGTTTGTTAATTAAAAAATTCTATGTCATTAGAGATCCCTGCATGAGAAAGCCCTAGACACAGGAATTKTAAGTTCAGTCTGTCACCCAAAAAATCAATATTTGTGCTAGTACTGAATGTGTTGGCAAGGAACAGAAATGTAGTCCAGACAATCCTCTCTTAGTATTCAAAAGTTCAGAGTGCAATTCTAGTTATAATCTGTATAAATAATAATTATATTAATTATACAATATATTTTGCAATCTATTATATTAACAATTAACATTTTTGCTGTATATGACTGAAATTTAAGAATAAGTTGAGATAAAATAAGCTTAAAGGAAAATATACTCAGAGGTTGACAGATTCCCTTAAGTCTTTTGACTTTCAAATTTGACTAATTTCAATTGCTTTGGCAGATGCTCAACTTAGTGACTAAGACTATTTGCAGAAAATACTCCCTCAAGAAAATTTTACTTTATTTATCTCTTTTCCAGATATGTTTGTATTCACCAGACAAGTTGCCACGTTAATATGCTTTTTTAAAATTTGTCTTATGCAGAGGAGATTACTTACGTTTTGATTTCTTTTGATTTGCTTTACAAAATGCAGACTGAAAGAGCAAACTAAATKAATGAATACATACGCCATAAAGCTTGGCTTTAGAAAACTGCTAGCTCTATTCCACTATGTATAAATTAGGTTACATGTTTTTTCTATAAAAAACATGTAACCTGACTTATACATAGTGAAATAGAACTAGCAGTTTCCTTTGCACTTATTAATTTTCTTTACACTCTTGAACAACTACTTTGTAAATCACGTCTGAAGACACTCCTTTTCTACACTTTGTTTCTTTATACTCTTTAAAATAAAACTCCCATTGAAAAAGGGACATTTATAGAATTTTTATTTTTGAGAATTTTTTTAATTTATATCTGCTTTGAACAGCTACAAAAAATGCCTTCAATTTTAACATTATCTTTTTCCATGCAAAGTTAACAGTACAGCCCTTAAGAAAATGAAGAACCTACCTTTTCTTTTTGTCATCCACTTGTTTTTGCTCTAACTCTGAGATAAATTTTCAGAGTAAGGTGTACAATAAGCCCACCTCTGTGGATTTTTACTGCTARCATTCTAATTTTTGCAGGTTTGGACAAATGAAAATAAGCAGCTCAAGCAGTAATTAACACTTGTGTAACATTTGAGACAGCGTATCTCATATTACTTTTTTTATCATGTGTCTTCACAAAACCTCACCCTATGTGCCTTGTGAGCTCCTTTGAGCTTGAGAACAATCCTCACTTGTAGAAACATTCATCAATTTCTTTAGCTGTTGTGAACTAATTGTCATAATTATGCTGATAAAAGGACAACTAATTGTCAGTTATTAAAATGTTCTCAATCCATTTCTGTCCATCTGAACAATGCCAGCTCACTGGATCTTTCTCAGGGGTCATCCTTGCTACGTTTTTGAACTAGTAGTTTCCTGGGGCTTTTTTATTAACGCAAATCCTATTGAATGGGACCTTACCAACACTGAGTGGAGCAAAAGGGTTGCTTCATATGCCATGCAGGTTTGACTGTGTTTTTACCTTCTAGAATATTTTTGACACATACTCAACTCTGGAGTTTTTTCYTCTGCTGTGTTGAACCTTTGTCTCATGTAATTATATAGCCTTTTACTCACATCTATGTYCAAAATTTTGTCTTAAGCTTCTGGAAGAATTATTCAATTTCTTCTCTAATACTGCGTGGTCAGAACACCTCTACCTCCTGTTTTAGGACTTTTCTGTGGGTGGACAAAGAAGAAAACATTTAAATCATGTAATAGTAATGAGAAAATGTACCATATCACTTTTTAAAATGGACCTAGGAACCAGAATATTTGCAATGGTGAGATTAAGAGGGTAGGAAATTCAGAACCATTATCCTCAGAAGACCTCTGTCCATTTTCTCATAGTGTTACATGGAGCCCTGTGGGGCTGTAAATAGTCTTTATTCCTGAGTCAGTGCCAGCCTGAATTCTGTCATTAACCATGTATTACAGTTACTTGTCTGTAAGTGTGGAAATTGCTGAGGGAGAAGAGAGGATATTTTCTTTGAACTTTTACTCTTCATCCAACTTTTTAATGCTACTCATTCCTTTCAGCATGGGAACATAATGTTTCATCTTGTTTTCAATTTTGTCTGCTTGTGCTCCTTCTTGCACTCCTTCTCCCTCTGGCAAGGCAGAGAAATTTCCATCTTTGACACCCCACGCCAGTGGTATTTGCTCAGAAATAGAGAAACCACCCTGAGCTTTTCAGACTCAGGCTTGCACTCTCCCCTTCATTTGCCCATGTGTTTGGTAGTGCCTGACAAAGTAGCCATGTCCATCAGGAATGAACACCCRCAGCAGCCCTAGATTTGATGCTGCTCACATGGGGCTAAGGCTAAACCTTCTTTAAACAGAAATAGAAACTCACAACATTGTCAGTGGGCTCCAGGTTGTCTTCTGCAGGCTTCATCTCAGCAGGACATTAAATTATCTGGCTGTAGCAAAATGTTCTGCACTGCAGAATGTTCAGCACTGTGTGGTAGATGCCATGGGAATTTGTTTTCAATGCTCTCCTAAGAGGACAGAATTGTCAGAGAAGATAAAGCCCAGGGACATACCTGAAATAGGTATCAGGCCAAGATATGCTCTCCCAAGTTTTTGCTATCTCTCCAGTCATGGTACTGTGCTTCTTTTCATTCTCCAGCATGATATGATTTCTTGCCAAAATAAAATGCAAATGTCTTCATGGAGTGACAAGGAGAAAGCCAAGACTGATGAACATGTAAAGGCATATACATTTTACTGCTTGAATTTCTAGTTAAAACCYAGTTGTTAAAAAAAGCTAGTTAAAAAAAGTTTTGTTGTGKTTTTTTCTTTCAATTCAATTAGAACAAATCTCTCATTTAAAAAATTATATTGGATTTTGAAGAGGCAGCACCCAATTTAAACACTGGAAGCACAGATGAACTTTTTATCCAGTGGTGCAGGCTGAAACTGAAAAACAGGAATTCAAAGTGTAAATCAGGCCAGAATTGCAATATAATTTTCTCTGGCAATTCAGGGGTTCAGGCATGGGTTCACCATAGAAAATGGTGCACCTGTATTCCTTACAGAGAGAATGACTGGGGCAGAAACCTAATTCTGAATATTTTCCCTAATCATTTTAGTGAATCAAATTGGTCAGTTTGCATTACTTGCTTTTTGCTCCATGGATCAGGTAAGTAGAAAGACAAAAGGAAGGGCTAAGTAATTACGACGTAATTTTCACTTCAACTGCGTCAGCAAATCTGATGCTAGTAGGCAAATGCCCTGGATCCTTAGCAGCATGCTGTAAAAAACTATTTCTTTTGCTTGTGTGCAAACTAGTGCAAACTAAAGCCTCTTTATTACTATTTTTCTTCTAAGTGGAGATCTTTCATGCTTCAAGATGTGGATTTTCAACATAGGAAATGTCTACCCTCAGCGTATCTTTCCCCATAGATGCTCTGTGTATCAGCATTAAGAGCTGAGCATTCTCTAAAATGTGGAGGTGTTGTGGGTATGAAAGATTTCCCTCTAGTGCTTCCTCTGGTGCTCTGTGGCARCTTTATTTTTAACAGGAGAGCTCTGATGTCAAGTTGCCTGGCTCTTTTGAGAGTCTGTTTGCCACGTGCCTCTCAGAGCTCATGCTCCCATCCTGCAAATGCTGCTTCTGTCCTCAGCGAGAGCMGGCTACAGGTCTGAAGCCCACAGCTGGAGAAAAGAGAGAACAAMATGCATTCTAAAAGATGTGAACGGGAAATCCACATTGCAACTACTCAGCAGTAGTGGTTTGTGAGCACAACATGAAACAGGAGGAATGGAGGACAAGTAGGTTCGTCTGCAGAGGGGTCAAACTGACTGGAGGCAGGGATGCCAGAAACAGAGACTCTCTCCAAGCAATTAGGTTTTTCTTGGTGATGAGATAAAAACCAGACCCGYCATGGTCATGTAGGCAACCTGGGATGGGACTGCTCAGCTGGCACCTCTAGGCAGCAGAGCTGGGCTGGGTCATGGACCCAAAGCCAGGCTGAGAATTGGTGCTGGTCTAAGTCTATATAAAAAATTGGCTTGTGGYTGTATCTATTTGGACTCCTTGTAGAACAAGTTATAGTGGTAGAACACTGCCCAATGCATGGTTCACTAATTATAGTGTAGTTAAACACAAAATTATTTAAGTCAGTTCAAGGGCTACAGTAAAAATTTACCCAAAGAGGGAAGATAATTTGTGGGGATCATCTGTTTGCCCTTTGAAGGTATGATTTTGTATTTTTTTTGGCATATAGAAGCAGTGGGGTGTCATGTTAGCTAGCCCTTCAAGTGTGTCTTCCCACCCCTTTGTAGCTGGCATGATTCACTGTCCTCTTCTGTGATGCAGCATATGATGACCAGAAAGGGTTGTGGAGGAGCAGARACAACAAAGAGAAAATCACAATAGCTGCAGAAAGCTGAAATCAGCTCTACCTGGGGACATTTTTCTGTGGTTTGATGGGTTATTCTGCTGCCCCAGATCCCTGTTATTATAGGAAAAGTGTGGAGGTATTCTTCTCAGTTTTTTYAATACCTGGAATTTTCTCAGCTGTTGCTGAGTTTTGTGTACCCTTTCTATGGTAGCCTGCACTTGATTGCTCTAAGTCGCCCTCATCCTCCAAATGTACAGTTCAGATCCCTCTGTGTTGCTGGAACAATATGTGGACAGGGAAGAGATACAAACAACTGAAAAACAGAATCAAAAGAGTAGCTGCAACCAAGAACTGAGCTTACAGTTTTTAACAGAGATACATCTTTTTATATATGGTGATCTTGTGCCAAGTGATGATACCATATCAAAAGAGTAATTTTTTTTCAAGAATAAATTTAGTATAGCATTCTTTAACTTGTGCCTGCAATTTTTCAGGGATAGTGTTTCTTCAAGACTGTAATAGCTAACTTTTTCAGAAAAGATGTATAAAAATCTTTCCACAGAAGCAAGATCATTTAACTCCATTGTACTTCTATTGTGAAATTAACAAGGATGGTCTTTTACCTTAGAAACTGTCAGAAGGATAAAAATTTATTTGTGCTATAAGAAGACAGATGGAATATTAAAGGTAAYCACAGTATCATTCATAGAATTTATTAAAATGGTGTGTCCCCAGGAGGCTAACTGAGAATAAAACACTGAACAGCAAATGGTGAATTCCCCACTGCACTTGAAAGCAAATCTATAAATAGAATTGCAGTGGAATAACCCTCCAGCTAGTGAGAARGAGAACAAGAAAATCCCTCCTTTGATTTGCTTTGCATATTAATAAGGATGAAAAGTGAGGGAAGAAAGAAAGAAACAAGGAGAAATGGCTGTAAATGGCTCATTTACCAGACTGCAGAGAGACCATGTGCTTGGTAGTTAATTTAGGTGCCTTTTCCTCAGCACTGAAAAGAAAAATAATAGAAACTTTTTTTAGAAGATTATTTATTCACACATCTCAGTGAAAAAGAGGATGACTTGTGGCATTTTCTTTCCAAAGTATGCCTTCTGTTGTGACTAATTCAAGAAGCCTGTGGGATGTATAAAGCAGAAAGCGGTTTGTGAAAGGGGAATTTCATTATAAAAGAGCATATTTGGTCTTTTGCATTGAAACTGCAAAATGCTTCCTGTCATTCCAGCATTGGAAGCRATGAATAACTCATTGTTCCTATGCTATGTCATAGTGCAGCGAACCTTTGTAATCTTTTACTCCCATTCTGTCCTCTACCAATTATTTACCTTGTTGTCAAAGTGAAAATCTTTTCATTTAGTATCTATAATGAATTATATCACAGCTACCAATACTTGCAAAGAATTGACTAGAGATAGATGGGAGCACTCACAGTGTAGTTTGTAATTTTGGCACCTTGAGCTAAGGAGAGAGAATCAACATGCAAAAAGTGGATGTACAATCTTCATTTAAAAGTGCAGTTTTCCACTCCTATACGTCTATCTTGGCAYATGAAACACTTCTTGTGTTACCTGTTAAATGTTCTTGTGTGAGCAGCAAAATTCAAYTCTGTATCTAGAAGTCAGCAGACGTGAGGCAATAGTGTGAGTATGTGTGAATGTATGTGCGCATTTTCCAATCTGTGCTCTCACACATGTCCCAGGATTACTCACAATATTCTATGATCAAATTCTTGCTTTTCAATTTTTACTATTTATTTTATTGTTTAGGGGGTTTTATATTGTGGATTCCATTCCTATTTCTGTTTGAATGTTTGGCTTACCTGCCTCCTGGTAAACCCTGATGATTTAGATTAGGTTGACCAGCATTCCTGATTTACAAACTGTGTACCCAAAACTTCATATGTGTTACAGAGTTAAAGTAATAACTAAATACCCCTTTAAAGCAATAGGAAATTCCAGKAATATTAGGATGAGTGATGACAGTATCTACTCAGAAGTTCCCCAGGTTCATGCTGAGTTGGTGTGAAGTAAGGCCTACAATTAAATTTCAGAGTATCTTTAATACATTGGTTTTACAGATCTGGGAACTTGACTAAGAGTTGAGACCTATGTTCAGGAGTTTGATATAATCTCAGCATTATTGTTGTTGTTGTTATTGTTGTTGTTGTTGTTGTTAGCTATAAGTTTGTCACCACTAAGCTAGGTAAAAAAAAATTGGAGAGGGAGATGCTGTAACCTGTACCCTGTAGGTAGAGAGGGATTGATTTTAGCTCCTTATTGCAGCCCTGTATGGACCACTTACTTAAGAACTAAATGTGAAGATCCCTGTGGGTCTCTTTCTAACTCAGAATATCCTGTGAAAGAAATAGTTATGCTGGTTTTYTTTGGCCTGGCTTTTGCTAGTAGGGAGCTTCAGGGGTGGCTTCTGTGAAAAGCTGCTGGAAGCTTCCACCATGTCTGGCAGAGCCAATCCCAGATGTCTCCAAAGATGGACATGCCACTGGTCAAGGCTGGGCCAATTAGAAGTGATAGTAATAYCTCTGTGATAACAAATTGAAGATGAAAAAAAAAAGTTACTGTGCACTTGTAATTGTGGTCAGAGAAGAGCAGGTTGAGAACACGTAATTCTGCAGACACCAAGGTCAGTGGAGAAGGAGGGGCAGGAGGTGCTCCAGRCACCGGAGCTGAGATTCWGCTGCAGCCTGTGGTGTATGAAGTAGCTGCGCCCCTGCAGCCCACAGACATCCACAGGGATGCAGAGATCCACTCAGAGCCTGTGGAGAAATCCCATGCCAGAGCAGGTGGATGCTTGAGAGGAGGCTGTGAACCTATGGGAGGCCGTGCAGAGAGGGCCCAAGCTGGAGCAGCCTGTCTTTGCAGGACTCCACTGCATGCAAGAGTGACCCACACTGCAGCAGTTTGAGGAGGAATGTTGCTTGTGAGATGGACTCTTGTTGGAGAAGTTCTCAGAAAACTGTCTTCTATAGGAGGGACTCCCTGTTGGAGCAGCAGCAGGACTCCTCCCCCTGAGCAGTGGGAAAATCAAAATGTGATGAACTGAGCATAATCCCCATCTCCCTGGGAAGGAGAGAAGGGTGGGGAGAAGGTGCTTTTGAGGGTCTTATTTTACTTCTCATTATCTTGCTCTGATTTTATTCTTGAAATAAATTCAATTACTATCTCTAATTCGAGCCTGTTTTGTCCACAATGGCATTTGATGAGTGTTCYCTCCTGGTCCTTATCTCAACYTMTGAACTCTTTGCTATGCTCTCTCCTCTGTCTAGCTGCAGAGGGAAATGAGTAAGTGGCTTTGGTGAGTGCCTGGCATCTGGTCAGTGTCAAGCCAAAACAATAGCATGTTGCAAAATAAGAGACTAAGTATGGGGACTAATAAAACCTGAAAGTTTGGAGTATCCTGCATTTTCCAGATACGTTGCTAACTCGTGCATTTGAAGCAAACAGAAGTATTCAGAAAGAAGAACTGAATTTTAATACTTTAGCARCTACATATGCTAAGCTCAAACTGGCCCACAAATGATAAAGTACTCATAATTTTAAAGTGAGTTTCATGTGTATGAGAATCAYTCATAGAAGAACCAACTATTTAATGTGCCTTTAGCATCTTAATGTATATGAATGGAAAAGTCCTAAGAAATAGAAAACTCCTTTTTGCCTTACCAAAGATTCTTGCACAACTTCAAACAAAATAAAAATTACTATAAACTGAGAAATTTTCTCACTTCAAAACAGCKACCTGCAAAGGACTACCCATTAAGAAGCAGCTGCAATGCTAAAAAATGGTCTTTGGTCATTTAGAGGCTGCATTATTTCCTTTGTGTTACTGAAGATGCGGCAGTGGTTCTTACTCATMTCTGAGATATCTCCTGAGGGAGCCTTTACTCACTGCACATTGCTGTTCTCAGCAAGCAGAGTTATCTGTCCCCAGTGTAGCTCTTCTTGTTGATATTCCCTCAAGTTTTGAATACAGTACCAGTGTACACAATCAGCAGAACCTCTGGGCAAAATATTTGTTTGACRAGGCTGTCTACACATTATCAAAGTACTCTTTGGTTGTTAAATTTGAATGAATTCTTACATTATAAAAAAAATGAAATAGTATTTTAGTGACAGATTAGGGAGATTGCTACTGGTTTAGTAAGTGTAAATAGTATGAAGGGGGTAGGGAATGCAGCTGGGCTGCCTGGAAGCAG